>PVKV010037433.1:0-14806 GCA_004027835.1 Alouatta palliata
TGATCAAACTGCAGTTCTTGTACCTGGGGCAGGGTTCCAGCATCTCCATGGAACCGTGGTCTCTGGTTCCTGGAGCATGTTGTAGTCTGTTTGAGCTACTTTGTTAAGTACGGACTTCTGGGAGGTCCACACACAGACCTTTACCTGTCACAGTTCTGGAGGCTGGAGATCCAGGGCCGGGGTGCCAGCATGGTCAGATTCTGATGAGGACAGTGAGGAGCACGGCCACCCTCCCATTGTGCCCTCATATGGCCTGCCTGGGAGTGGACATGGAGAGAGAAAAGGACCTCTCTTCCTCTTCTAATCCCATCACATAGGTTCCACCCTCATGACCTCATCTGCACCTCGTTACCTCTCAAAGTCCCCACCTCCAGATACCATCCCACTGGAGTTAGGGCACCAGTGTGAATTTTGAGCAGGGGGAGCAGAAACTTTCATCCCTAACAGTGTGCTGCTTCCAGACTGGCCTTCCCAGAAAGGCCCTGGATAGGCTGTTGCCTGGGCAGGGGGTGATGTTCCGCTGGTGACAGCTGGAGGAGGCGGCTGGCCAGAGGGAAGTCCCCTTAGGAAGGAGGTGCCCCTCCTCGTGCCCACCGGCCTGACGCAACCCCCTCCTCAGAAGACAGAGGGCACACATGTGACCTCACGGGGCCTGTTTCCTTGTCTGTAGAAATGGAGGTGATGGTGACTGCCTTGTAGAGTCCTCGTGAGGAGAGAGTGGTGTGATTCACGGGAAGCTGTGACTGTCACGCTCCCACCTGCAGAGGGCACGGCAAAGGGTGACAGCCCCACGTGAGGCCCTGCAGGTTGCAGTTTCATTTAATCCTCAGAACATGCAACCAGACCAGTCTTTCTCACCCCATCATGTTTAAGGAATCAGAGGCTCCAAGAAATGGAGGAGTGTAGCCAACATCATTGTCACAGAGAAGAAGGGTGGGCTCGGGATAGTGGAGGTGCAGGCTGCCCTTGTTTTCTGGGGGCTCCTGGGGAGATGACGATTTCAGTTGCTCAAGAAGGCAGTTGGCGTTTCTTCCAGCTGGTGTTACCCAACTGGGATGTGGTGGGGGACTCCCCAAAGGAAGTGTTGCCCTGCCAGTGGGGGCCTGCTCTCCCACTGCCCCGCCCTGCAGCACACACGGGGACGACACCCACACGGGGTTACTTGCACCAGGACACACACAGGCCTGACACACACAGGGACATGCCCTCGCATGGGAACACACACACAGAAACATGGAGACGCACAGTTTCACACACCTCCCCAGGCCACAGGCCCGTGTGAGGTTCCATGCACAAGGACACACTTGGGCACTCACACAAGAGTGAATACACCCGGAGATGTGGAGACACACACGGACACACACAGACGCACACACCTCCCCAGGCCACAGGCCCATGTGAGGTTCCACGCACAAAGACACACTCGGGCACTCACACAAGAGTGAATACACCCGGAGATGTGGAGACGCACATGGACACACACAGACGCAGACACAGATCACATGGGATCTTCTGCTGTGTCCTTTTCACACACAGGCTCCCGCAGCCCGGCAAGCCAGCTCTCCAAACCGTGGTGCTGCCCCGGGTCCTAGTGAGGCCCCGGCCCTCTCTGTTCCCCTGCTCCAGCTGGGGGTGTTTGCCCTGGAGAGACACTGAGCCGTAGGGACAGTGGTTTCCAGCCACGTGGCCTTATGCTGGCTTTGGGATGCAGTCAGGACCGTGGCCCCGGCCCACCCTTGCCGTGTGCTCTGGAGGATGTGACTCCAGTGGACTGTGTGGGGAACCCTGGGCTGATTTCAAGGCTGAGCATCCTGTACTCTGGGCTGGGACCAGGCTGCTGAGCACTTCTGAGAGGGACGTCTCCTGGGCAGGCAGTGACCTACGCCACATGGCCTCCCAGCTCCGTGCTGGTGCTGTGTGGACTGGGAGGGCAGGGGCTGGGTGATGGGGACTGCAGAGCAGGGCCTGAGATGCTGTGACATGCTGGGGTGCCTATGGATTTAAAGCTTCTCTCAGATGAGAGCTGCACGGGTGGGTGGGGGTTTGGAGGTTGTGGTGGCATTAAAAGAGTAGCCCAGAATCATCTGAGTCCACTGTCCAAGCCTCCTGGGCCTGCAGTCCACACCCCAGAGGGGCCACGTCCTCCCCACAGTCAGGCCTGGGTCCTCTCAGTGTGGCAGGCCGGCATGTGGGTGCTACGGGCGTCCAGTGTGACACACTCTGTGGCCTTGCTGAAGGCCTAAGATGGGCTGTGGGGAACCTCTCCTGGAGAGGGAGCTGCATTTCTGGCACACAGGCAGAGTGGGCCCGATCTGTTTCTTCTGAGCTGGGCATGGGGTGCCCTCTGCTGGTGATGGCGAGAAGCTCAGCACCTTTGTATGGAGAAGACTGCTGGCTGTCCAGCCCCATCCATGCCGCACAGCGAAGGTGCCTGAGACCCCCTCCTCCTTGGCAGGGAGGCCCTTTCTTGTGTCCCTGCCAAGCGGACATCCTGCAGTCCTTCCCTAAGGACCTCAGTGTCCTAGGATCCTACCCAGACCTGGTCCCCGCTGTGGACCCAGCAGTGGGGATTACCTGGCTTCAGCGCTCCAGCTCTGCCTGACGTTTCTCCAGGTGCTCTTGCTGTTTCTTGCTTCCTGTGGGTGCCGTCACCAGGCAGCCATCTGCCCTCGGCAGGCGGGGTATGGGTGAGTGCCTATGAGTCATGACCTTGGCACGCTGGCAACTTTCCTAGCCTTCCACTTATGGGCACCAGTGGCCCCTGCATAAGTCATTGGTTCCCCCTCACCAGAGCTGGCTGGCTCGTGAGCCAAGCTGCTTATGCCAAGCTGCTTATGATGGTGACATGCAGCCTCCACCCCTCAGAGTGTCGGAGGCCTGGCCCAGACTGTACATGCTAATGGGGAGCTCTGCTGCTTCCGGCCCCAGAGTATGGGAGAGTTCAGAGTTAGAGGCTCCCTGAGAAGAACCTCAGGCTGCAGGTGACAGCAGGGCGAGGCACCTGGTCTGGCCCAGAACCAGCCTGGCTCGCCCAGAGCACAGGACCTCATCACTTCTCGACATGGGGACAGGTGCAGCTCCTGTGGGGAGATGCTGAGTTTTCACACCCTCTGTTGCATGTGACTCCCCTGCACACCCTCTGGCTCTCAGCACAGGGTGGGGGTCGTCCTCCCTGTGAGCCTTCCGTGAGACCAGGGGGCTGGGTGCCCGCTAAACACTTGGTCTTTCTCCCATGAGGTTGTGGGCTCCTGAGCGTAGAGACCTCTGAGTGTTGCTGCTTGCTCTCTGCTACCTGGGACAGAGGGTGGGCCTCGCTGAAGCTCAGTTTTCTCATTAAGGACCTGCCTCCACGCTGTTGTAGCAATTGGATCAAATAATTCAGGTGATATCCCATGCAGTGCTCTGGTCCCGGCATGGGGAAGGCTGCTGCAACAGCCTCTCATCCTGTCCCCGTGCCCTCCGCACAGTGCCCAACCCTGTGAGGTACCAGGCAGGGGTGACTTACCTAGACGTGCCCATTCAGCAGCCTCTTGAGCAAGAAGGACCAACTCTTGCCTTTCAGATACAGATCAAGAGGCAGAAAGGAGCCTGGCTTATTAGGAGCCTGTGCCCCTGCCCTGTGCTGCCCACCTGCGCTCCACTTTAACCCTGCTCTCAGGCTGCGGGTATCCAGGCAGGTGTCAGAGGTGTGGCCCCTGCACACCGGGAACCCTGTCCATCCTGTCTAGTTGGGAGGACTAGGAGTTCCAGGCACAGGGCCCGGGGTTCCTGCTGCCCTCAGAACCAGGCCCAACCCTTTGCCGTGACCTCGAGGGCTGCCACTTCCAGAGTGCACTGGGCCCATCTCCACTCACAGACCACACTGAACCTCCAGCACCAAGCTCTTGCCACCACAGGGCCTGTGCCTGACATGGTCCCTCTACAGAAATAGCTGCTCCTGGCACGGCTGGCTTCTTGCCAATTCTAAATCTCCACCTGCCACCCCCGAGAGGCACTGGCTGCCCTGTTTAAAGCGGGTCCTCCCATCACCCATCTTCACAGCAGACCGTTTTGTGTGCCCCTCCAGACCCACAGCCGTTACCTCCCCCTTCCACCATCCTCCCACCCTCTTCCAAAGGCTGAGCACACAGGAGGGACCGGGAAATTTGTTGAACAGAGAAGTTACACATAAGCCCTGATCTATCAGCAGGACTGTGAGATGAACAAAACATTCTGGAAAGTGAGTGTGAGGGTCAGATGTGGAGGGAGTGAAATCTTCCCAGAGAAAACATCTCTGGGTTAACCTGCTCCTGCTGGGCTGGGAGGGCCGAACACACCCCACCATCACCCCAGGCTGGCCCTGACCCCAGCCTTCCCTGTGCCCGCAGCACCGGCAGCTGCTGAAGGACAGCTTCATGGTGGAACTGGTGGAGGGGGCCCGCAAGCTGCGCCATGTCTTCCTCTTCACCGACCTGCTTCTCTGCACCAAGCTCAAGAAGCAGAGTGGAGGGTGAGTAACAATGTGGTCCCGTCCCAGCGGTGACCCCGTCCGTGCTGACACTCCAGGGCGTGGAGGGTCTGTCACAGCGGAGGCCAGCGGTGATGTAGCTAGGTGCTCTGTTTACGTTCCATTGCTACTTGGGCACAATGCCAGGCTCCAGGTTAAAGATTGTCACTAGAAATCTGGAGACGTCATGGGGCATCCTGGTGACCAGCTTTGACTCCTGTAGCGAGGGGTAAACCCGACCATGACTTCCAGGACCATTGCAGAAAGGCCACCTCAGGACTCTTCCGGGAAGTGTGAGGTCAGGGGTTGCAGGCAGTGCTGGGTGGTGGCTTCTGAGTTATTCTCAGTGTAGCCCTGCACACACTCCCCTCCTCCCTCCAGGGATTGGGTTCACCCAGGTTGCACCAGGTTGGAGTGGAGCAAAGAAGGCCACACTGGGAAGACCAGCACAGGCTATTCCCCACATCCTGCCCTGCTGACTGGGTGTAATCAGTCAACTCAGAGGAGAGCCTTAGTTCCCCCATCTGTCAGGCGAGGGGATGACGGCAGCTTTATCTGCAGTCGTTGAAACTCTTACAGCCCTGGGGGTGGACTTCAGTCCTGTCCTGTCATTGTGCAGCCTTGATGTGCTCCCACATGAGCGCTCCACCTGAGGGTCAGCACAGGATGAGATAGATCTAGAATCCTGAGATGCCTGGGGCCTGGGGTCACGCGATCAGAGTGTCTGTTCCCAGGAATCACTGAGGCTGAGGCCGGGGCCACCAGCGCCTGCCGATGGCTTCATCCTAGTCTTACATGGAACACGTGCTGGGTTTAGGTCGGGTAAACCATGTGTGCTCAGGAACACGGGCTCTTGGGTTCTTGACAGCAGTGACATCAGCCGTGGAAGGTAGTTGGTGCATGTCAGTGTTCTTCTCTCCCCACCCCCAGCAAAACTCAGCAGTACGACTGCAAGTGGTACATTCCGCTCACGGATCTCAGCTTCCAGATGGTGGACGAATCGGAGGCGGTGCCCAGCATCCCCCTGGTGCCGGACGAGGAGCTGGACGCTCTGAAGATCAAGATCTCCCAGATGAAGAGTGACATTCAGAGAGAGAAGGTGCATGACGGGCGCAGTGGAGGGGAAGCAAGGGCCGGGCTCGGTGTGGTCTTAGTGGGCAGCAGCCTCCACACGGCCAGTGGGCGCTCTCTCTGTCAGGCCTCTGAGCCCCAGGTCTGGTTTCTGGGACGCATATGAGCTCTCAGCTCTGGGAGGGCTGGGCATCTGGGCACACCTAGATGCCCGATTGTTCTGAGAACCCCCAGCTTAATGCAGAGCACCGTATCATCCAGAAAAATGAAGGGAACTGGTCGTGGTCTCTGCAGTGTGCCTTTCACGGGATACTTCCTTTACCTGGTGCACCGCCTCATGCTTAGTTATCTCATTTGTGACAAGGGGTCCCTCACGAGGGAGACTTGTTTACACGGGCAAGTTTAAACCATGTCCAGTTTATGCCTGCCTGGCCATTGCTGTGGCACTGGGAGCCTGATCTTGTGTTTTCGCTGTCATCCCTGGGAAAACCTGACCTAGGAAAACACTGCCTAGCTTTTCAGAAACACACCACCACAATGGGAAACTAGTTCCGAGATTTTTTACCTACAGGTTTTGGACAAGGAGGTGCCGTGAGGAGGGAGGGCAGTCCTCTGTCCCTGGGTCACACAAGGCAGAAGTGAAGAGTCAGAGAGAGAGAGAAAGCACACGTGACAGCTAACAGTATTTCTAAGGGAACAGGGTGTGGACACTTTAAGTTCACAGGCAAAAATGCCTGGATGGTCCTTTTAAGGAAGCAGCAGGAATGCAGGAGCTCAGTCAGCCGGGTGGGAGAGAGGCTTCTGGGTTCTTACCTCTGGCCACTGGCTTGAGTTCAAGTGTGTGGTGTCCTGATGCCCAGGCAGCGTCCTTTGCTGTGTGGTTCCATTTTGCGGGTGAAGTACCAAGTCACCGGAGAAAGTCACAGCCAGATGCTGGAGGGCTTGGAATGGTCCAGTATGTGGGTCCTAGGGGAGGGGCTGGTTGTCCCCCGTACAGCTACCCTGATGGGTACCCAGGTGGGGATGCCACCCTTCCAGGTATTTGGGACTACAGGCACCTGGTTTTCTCCAGAGGGAGGACAGTCCTTTGTCCCTGGGTCACACAAGGCAGAAGTGAAGAGTCAGAGAGAGAGAGAAAGCACATGTGACAGCTAACAGTATTTCTCCAGAGGCGTTTGAAGCCCCTCAATCTGGCCAGCTAGGCCAGAGGAGGTGGGTGGCAAAAAGGTTGGGCCTGGGCCCAGGGACGCCCAGGTAGGGTGGACGCAGCGGGACAGGAGTCCTCAGCCCTTGTCCAGCTGCCCAGCCTGCTGCACCCAAACCCAGCACACTTAGGAACACATGGGAGCTTCAAGACTGGGGGTGAACATGGTATTGTTCATCCTTGTGGGACCGTGACCTCTGTGGTACGGTGTCCCCATGCAGAGTGGGAGCCAGTGCTGTGCCCTGAGGGCAGGTGAGGCCTGTTGAGTGTGACCGTTGCACTCTCCATGTTCAGCTCTTTGGGGGATGGGATGGGGCCCTATCTGGTGACAGGCAGCACATTTTCTCCCCAGGGATAGTGGCTTCTAGAGGGGTCCACACGGCTCAGCATAGGAAGGGCTCACCTGTCCAGGTTCTGTTGACAGTCATCTGCCCTTCTGCTGGGACCTCCACAAATGTGCCCTGCAGGCCCGATGTGGAAATCTAACTGGATTAGGAAGCGAGTGAGGGACCCTCTAGGTCGCAGCAGCCCCCTGGACATTGTCTGAATTTGGGAGAAAATGAAAGGTAGGGTTGTTTGTAAGTCTCTTCTCTCCACCCTTAGGAGAGGAAAGACTTCGTTCCTCTAAGAAAGGTTCCAAGCATGTCCCGCAGCGTGTGCCGTGCCTTGACCCTGTAAAAAGGCTGTTCTGTCCTCCAAAGGCCACCACCAGCAGCAGTCTGGGGCCCCGGGCTGTGCTGAGTGGAGACACGGGATTCTCGCCCTCTGCAGGCTGAACACCGCTGGTGGTGGGGATGCATGGAGCGGGAGTGAGTTGTGTGGGGCGCTGGAAGGGGAAGGTGAGGTTATGGTATCTCCCTGCAGAGGGCGAACAAGGGCAGCAAGGCCACGGAGAGGCTGAAGAAGAAGCTCTCGGAGCAGGAATCGCTGCTGCTGCTCATGTCTCCCAGCATGGCCTTCAGAGTGCACAGCCGTCACGGCAAGGTGAGCGCCCGCCACACCGGCCCCTCCTGCTCTTCTGGCCTGGGGTGGGCTCGGCTGTGTAATGGCAGCGCATTTTCACTTGGATGCACCCCGCGCTGAGAGAGGCTTGTCCAGCGTGATGCATGCAAGCACACTCGTTCCTTTTTCTGGGGTTCTGGGCCATAGGCCTCAGGTTGAGTGGTAGCTGGCTCAGCTCCCACAGCTGGGAGTGGGCTGGGTCTCCAAGGAGGGTATAGGACGGGGCGCCTAGCAGGTTTGTGCAGACCTGGTCCTTGGAACAGGGATGCTGTCCCGGGACTTTGAGGGCTAGAGATGCACCTTCTGTCCTGAGTCTGGCTCCCGGTGCCATCTGTAGCCTGGGCCTCTCCTCCCAGGGGCATGACACACACCTGTCAATGTGCAGAATGGTTTGTTTTCTAGGCTGGCCAGGAGAGGCAGATGGTGGGCTCTGCAGAAGCCTCGTCTCTGGGCTAGTGTGGGGCTTGTGGGTTGAATGCAGGAGGTCCGGTCTAGATCAGCCTTCACCTCTGCAGTTCCCACCTGGTCACCTCCGCAGTTCCCACCTGGTCACCTCCATGTCCCTTAGCTGTGCCTCTCTGCTGGCATCACACCCTCACACGTGCAGTTCGGGCGAGAGCTTGTGCCAGAGGTGCTGTGACAGCCAGCTGGCAAGAAGGGCAGGGAGTGCCAGAAGCGACATGCCGGGCTGTGAGCACACCTGGCCACTGGGCTCCAGCCAGCTGGAGGTGTGGGTTGCGTGCTCCAAGGTGCCCCAGGCCGGCCGGGCATTCGCAGAGCCAGGGTGGAGATAACTGGGTTTGTTCTTCTCACCCACCCTAGAGTTACACGTTCCTGATCTCCTCTGACTATGAGCGTGCAGAGTGGAGGGAGAACATCCGGGAGCAGCAGAAGAAATGTGAGTGTCCTCCGTCCTCAGAGGGCTGGGCTTCGAAACACCAGGGCCAGGCTGGTCGCTCCTGTGGTTTGAAAACTTCTTTTTTGTTTTGAGGGGTTTTATCAAGTGAAGTGTTAGGTGGAGGGCTCATTTAGAAAACGAGTTGGAGACAGCTGTCCTGATAGGCCTCCCAGCCGTCTTGTCTCTCCGTTCCTGACTGTCTAATGGTGCCTCGTTTCCACTTGGACACACCCCGCACCTATCCTGCCCCCATCCCCTGGGCATTCATTTCCCCAGCCTGCTGCACATACACCCCACCCCCTGGCCTGCCCCCTAGGCCTTTCCAGGACCCCGCCACCACCCCATTTTGTTGGCCTCCCCCATTTCCCCTCATCTGCCCCGTGCTCCCGCAGGCCTTTCCTGCCCCAGTAGGTGCTGATGCTAAAGGAGCCCTTGGCTGGGCTCACTTGGGTAGCCACACTATGGTGGCCCCACTGCCCTGTCCACATGGCCAGGCTGCCTGCTGTCAGCGCAGGGGTGCTCCCTCCCTCTGGGGCAGCCCCTTCCTTCTCTGGGCACTTCCCTCTGTCAGGGTGCTCCTTCCATCTGTCCTGTGTTCGGCAGGGTCCGGGGAGGGAAGGCACACCCAGTTTCCTCCTTGGAGGTTTGGGATTCACATGCCATCCTTACCTAGATGTTCCCACTGGCACTCTGTACGCCGCTGTCCCTCTTGCAGGGGGAGCTGGGCTGAGCACCATATCCAGGTGGCCTGGTCCTCCCACAGCTGTGGGCCATTACCTGCAAAGCAGCGTCTTTCACAGGGATGCTGGGCAGGGGCTCTGTGCACCTCTGACCCAGCCTGACCTCCCATCCACTCAGGCTCATCCTTCTCACCTATGCAGAGCCACGTCTCAGCCCCCATTGCCCCCGTGGTCTGGGGCAACGAGGAGCTCTGAGCAGCCCTGCCAGTGCTCCTGGCCCAGGGTTTCCTGTTGTAACATGGGAGCCCCAGAAATAAGCCCCTTTTCCTCACCTGGTGGAGAAATGGGGGCCTGCGTTAGCAGAGGGGGAGACCTCACAGGGAGGTGCTCCCTGACCAGCCGCTTACTCTCACACCTGCCTTGTGGCTGAGCATAGGTAGCATGTGACGTGTGTGTGTGAGTCTCACGCCAAGACTCCTCCAGGCCTGGGCCCTCCAGAGCCACACCTTGCTCTGCTGCCAGACCAGCACTGCACTTGGGAGCCAAGTGCCCTCTCCTGAGGCCCCAAGTCCTGGCACTAGTTCTTGCCATGCCCCTTCCCCAGGATGTGGTGTGGGTCCAGGGGGAGGGGCCAGAGGGCCAAGGAGCGCACTGACCAATTGGTGCACCTCTCTTCCAACCTCCCAGGTTTCAAAAGCTTCTCCTTGACATCCGTGGAGCTGCAGATGCTGACCAACTCGTGTGTCAAACTGCAGACGGTCCACAGCATTCCACTGACCATCAACAAGGAAGGTGGGCCCGTCCTCCTGCACCCAGGGCACCTGCAGGGAGGGCAGGCAGCTGGCCCGAGGGCCGACCCCCACTTCCTGTTAGCGCTTTTGTTGGGACTAATGGACTTCGGTTCTGAAGGAAGAGTTGTGCTTGTTAGGGCCTCTTGTCTCCTCCCAGGAGTGGATGAGATGGGTTAGGAGCAGTTTCTCCCTGAGTGGCTGCTGCTGGGTGGTTGAGGAGACACTCGGCTAGTCACATTCCTAGTCAAGACGCCTACAGCGGACGCTCCTCCGATGCTCCGTGCCTTGATCCAGCCCCACTCCCATCCTCCCAGCCCTCCCTCCTCCTGCTTCTTGCCGGTTGGCACTTTGGGTCAAGCCGAGTTTTGCATTGACTGTTACACATAGGCTCAGTCACACACACAGCACATGCTACGCGTACCTGTCCACACACACCCGGACCACATCCACATCGCCCCGACCCCCTCTGCTGTCTCTGGAACATTATTACACTTTGGGTCCCTAGTTTGCCTGTGTTGTGAACTCAACTGGACCCTGAGATCCCCAAGACAGAAATCATGATGGATATGTTTTTGGCTTGTGACACTGGCTTGCCTTGTGCTGGGCAGATGGCAGCTACGCCGTGTCTCCCGGATGGTTGATTTTGAAGCAGAGTTAGCCTGTCACCTGCCTCCCTTTCCCGGGACAACAGATGCTCACCTCTTTGGTCTCTTGTACAGATGATGAGTCTCCGGGGCTTTATGGGTTTCTGAATGTCATCGTCCACTCAGCCACTGGATTTAAGCAGAGTTCAAGTAAGTACTGGTGTGGGGAGGAAGGTTCCACGGACCGAGCCACGTTCTCCAGCTAGGAAGGACTAATCGGCCAGGGTGTGGGGAAGCAGGGAGGGACACCTTTGATCACTGGCCGTGGTGGAGCGTTGCTGCTGGTTGATGCCTTCTGGGAATGGAATTGTTTTTCCCAGAGTGGCCTCTGCCGTCTCCCGAGCCTGTCTGAGATCCTGGGAGCTGCTGCGCTGACCCTTGCAGGTGGATCGTGTAATCGCAGGGGTTTGACAAGGAGTTTGACAGGCAGCAGCTGGAGTGCCCAGGAGTCGTGGGTCCCAGCCAGGAGGGCAGTCAGCAGTCCACCTTCACCCCACAGCAGAGCAGATTTGGCTGCTCTGTCGAGCTGGATGGATAATACTCTTTTTTTTCTTTTTTTTTCTGAGATGAGATCTCATCCTGTCACCCACGCTGGAGTGCAGTAGTGCTATCTCGGCTCACTGCAACCTCCACCTCTCACGTTCAAGCAATTCTGCCTCAGCCTGCCAAGTAGCTGGGATTACAGGCATGTGCCACCACACCTGGCTAATTTTTTGTATCTTTAGTAGAGATGGGGTTTCACCATGCTGGCCAGGCTTGGTCTTAACTCCCGACCTCGTGATTCGCCCACCTCGGGCTCCCAAAGTGCTAGGATTAACAGGTGTGAGCCATCGTGCCCGGCCCCCAATACTCTTTTTTACCTTGCCCTCTGAGTGGGGTCCTCCCCCAGCTGCTGGAGCCATCAGAACAGTGAAGACTAGGTAACACATCAGTTGCACTATCTAAGTTTCTAGAGGCCAGGAGCGGTGGCTTATGCCTATAATCCAAGCACTTTAGGAGGCTGAGGCAGGTGGATCACTTGAGCTCAGGAATTTGAGGGCAGCCTGACCCAACATGGTGAAATCCCGTGTCTACTAAAAATACAAAGATTAGCCAGGTGAGGTGGTGGGTGCCTGCAATCCCAGCTACTTGAGATGCTGAGACGGGATCATCACTGGAACCCACGAGGTGGAGGTTAGAGTGAGCCAAGACTGTGCCACTGCATTCCAGCTTGGGTGACGGAGCAAGATCCATCTCAAAGAAAGTTTCTAGAAACAGCAAAATGTGGAGACAGAAAGCTTACCAGTGATTGTTGAAGGATGGGCTTGGGAGAAAGAACTTACTGCGGATGAACCCAAGGGACTTTTCAGCTGAGAGCAGTGTCGTGAAAAGATTGTGGTGCCGTTTGCGCTCGTGTTTAAATTTGCTAAAAATCCTCAAACCCTACACTTGGAATGGTTGAATTATATGACATGCAGATTCCACCTCCATAGTGTTGTAACACACATAATCTTTCCCCTGGGCCCTGTCTCTGGCAGCCTCATAAACGCTGGTGTTTCCCTCATGGGCCTTCCTCCATCCCTGCCTCTCCTCCTGGGTCCTGTCTGTGAGCAGAGCAGGATGACACCGTACGCTGCCCTGCAGTCCCGGGCTTGTCTCTCCTTGCCTCCCTGTTACCTTTCTTTCTGTCTCTTCAGTGCCCCATGTACTCAACCTTGCATCCCCAAACCAAACCTGTTATTCATGGCCCCCAAACTTGTTCCTCTTATGTCCTGTTCCTTTGAGGAGCACCACCATCCACCCCTGTGGCCACGCCAGAAACTACAGTCCACTTTCCCTCTGTTAAATGCTGGTCTCCATCAGTGAGGCTTCTTGATCGTCTCTGGCTGCTTGGCCAGGCCCTGGCTGTGGCCTCCTCCCTGGTTGTAGCTCTGGATGTCACTGCAGAAAGGGTCACCACCACCAGGCCTCTCCATCCCCCTTCTCAGGTGATTTTTCTTTTCTTTTCTTTTTTTTTTTTTTTGAGACAGAGTTTCGCGCTTATTGCCCAGGCTGGAGTGCAATGGCACTATCTCAGCTCACCGCAACCTCCACCTCCTGGGTTCAAGTGATTCTGTTGCCTCAGCCTCCTGAGTAGCTGAGATTACAGGCACACGCCACCACACCCAGCTAATTTTGTATTTTTAGTAGAGATGCGGTTTCTCCCTGTTGGTCAGGCTGGCCTCGAACTCCCAACTGCAGGTGATCCGCCCGCCTTGGCCTCCCAAAGTGCTGGGATTACAGACGTGAGCCACTCAGGTGGTTTTTCTAAAATACAAACCCCACCCTGCCACTTACTGCCCACAGCCCAGTCCCACTCTCCCCAGCGTCGTCTCCCTCCCTTCTTCCTGCACTCCACAGCTTCCCCAGCACTGAGCTGCTTCCTGTGCCCCACAGTGGCCTGGGGTGCCCTTTGCCTTCACTCTGCCCAATAATACTTACAGCGGGGTCTGCTCTGGTTGTAGGAGCTTCCCACATCCCCCAGGACAGCTGGCCTCTGCTGTGGCACCACTGTGGCTCACGTCCCCTGTGTAACGATGGCATGTACGCCTCTCTGTCCCCACCAGTGCAGGGCTCTTCTCATTGTAGGGGATTTAGCTGTGGTTTGTGGACTGACTGTGTGAATGAATGTTGTGGGAGGTCCCGTCTCCCAGCCGTACCCAGGGGGATTTTACAGATGAGGCAGGGGCATCACATGAGGTGCTGGTGTTCATGCCAGAACCCCATTCGGTGTTTTATTTTTAAAAAGAAAGTTAAAACTTTTTTTTTTTTTTTCGGATTCTGCAAATAACACCTGCTCTTATAGACCATGTGGGTGATGTGGGAAAGAGCTGCCACCTTCTCTGTGTCCCTTTCTTCCCACAGATCTGTACTGCACCCTAGAGGTGGATTCCTTTGGGTATTTTGTGAATAAAGCAAAGACACGTGTCTACAGGGACACAGCTGAGCCAAACTGGAACGAGGTGAGGAGCTGATTCCACAAGGGCCCACCCTGCCAGCCGGTCACAGGATGTTTTCCACTGGAGAGAATCTAAACCTTCAAGGGCTCCCTGAGGGCTTCCCCCAAAGGCAATGCTGCCGAATTCCAGGAATCTCTTGGAATTCAGGGCCAGGAGGTGACGCGTCTAAGAGATTTTATCTCCCTGTTCCTAAGAATCTTACCCACCCCCCCTTCGTCATCAAAAGAAGCAGCTTATTTTGCTGGAGAAG
The DNA here is from genome assembly GCA_004027835.1 of Alouatta palliata. Lineage (NCBI taxonomy): Eukaryota > Metazoa > Chordata > Mammalia > Primates > Atelidae > Alouatta > Alouatta palliata. Next base: position 14,005 of record PVKV010037433.1, read on the forward strand.
TGTTTTCAGGGCCAGGAGGTGAGCAGTCTAAGAGATTTTATCTCCCTGTTCCTAAGAATCTTACCCACCCCCATCATCAAAAGAAGCAGCCTGTTTTGCTGGAGAAGTGTTTGGAAAGAGACTTGAAAGGGCTTTTTTTCCGCCTTTGTTATCGCTTATGTTTACTTGGTAGTTTCCATAGTGTTTTTCCGCAGAAGCTGGAATGAGCTCCCGTGACCCTCTTGGCTTCCGGAAGCCTGGGGCTCTGCTGGTAGGGCCGGGACAGGGACTGCAGGGTCCTGCTTGCTTGTCTCCGGGTGTTGGGTTTGTATTGTGTGTCACTGTGCCTTCCTCCACCTTGGAGAGCTGCTGCATGAGTCACTTAGCCATTTGGCCCTGCCCCTCTGGGAGTGGGGGAATGATTGCATAGAGGCCATGATTGTATTAACTAAGTCCCCAGATCCATGAGAGGTGCCATTTCCCAGCTTCTGCAGCAGCTGTGACCTCAACAGTCTCATTCTTGATGGTGCAGGTAGAGTCAGCTGGGCCTGCAGAGAGCTGCCTCCCACCCTCTGTCCTGCAGAGGAGGAAGCCAGGAGCCCCCAGGCTGCTTGATCTACATGGGTCATGAGGCTGGTGGAGTAAGCAGTGGGGCTGGAACCCAGGTCTCCTTTCTCAGCATCCACTACTCTGATCATTTTAGACATGTTGCTTGAATAGTATGGGCACAGGAGCTCAGTAAAATTACCTAGTAGTTGTAGCTCCGGACATCCCTGCGAAAGGGCTGAGCGGCAGCTGTGATGTACAGGGAATAAGAGCCACA
>PVKV010037434.1:0-14805 GCA_004027835.1 Alouatta palliata
TCAAGAGATCGAGACCATCCTGGTCAACATGGTGAAACCCCGTCTCTACTAAAAATACAAAAATTAGCTGGGCATGGTGGCACGTGCCTGTAGTCCCAGCTACTCGGGAGGCTGAGGCAAGAGAATTGCTTGAACCCAGGAGGCGGAGGTTGCGGTGAGCCGAGATCGCGCCATTGCACTCCAGCCTGGGTAACAAGAGAGAAACTCCATCTCAAAAAAAAAAAAAAAAAAAAACCCAGAAAAATCATATTCATTAATATCACCACTAATCTCATTGGAAAGATCTTTAAATACTGTGAAGCTGTCAAGTTCACAGTAGCAAACACAAGTTTTCTAAAATTCAGATTTTTTACTTGAAAACTCCAAATTGATCACTGGCAAATTTGGAAATTTGTACTGTCAACTGTTTTATTTGAAGTGACAGGCCCACTTTGTTCATTTTTGAAAAAATATCTGCCAAATACTCAAGCATGAATAACTGTAACTTGTCCATCAGTCATTGTTTTAAATCAAAATGGTGTTCCACTAAAACACAGTTCACCTTGTGACTCAAACTACAGGTGCTTTTCCTCAAGATAGCTCCCTGTCTCAGTATGCAGAACCAGGGCTCTGTGTGTGCTTCTCCTTTTGTCACCCAGCACATTAAAAAGACATGTACGTAAGGATCAAGGTTGAATAAAATTGAGAATTTTACTGCTTCCCCAAGGTTTTTTTTTTTTTTTTTTTGAGACAGAGCCTCACTCTGTCACCCAGATTGGAGTGCAGTGGGGAGATCTCGGCTCACTGCAACCTCTGCCTCCCGGGTTCAAGCTATTCTCCTACCTCAGCCTTCTGAGTAGCTGGGATTACAGGTGCCCACCACCACACCCGGCTAATTTTTGTACTTTTAGTAGAGATGAGGTTTCCCCATGTTGGCTAGGCTGATCTTGAACTCCTGACCTCAGGTGATTCACATACCTTGGCCTCCCAAAGTGCTGGGATTACTGGCGTAAGCCACCCCTCCCAGCCCCCTAAAAACATTCTTAAGTGTAAGTTGTATTTTAAATTTAATATTAATTTTCTTTCTTTCTTTCTTTCTTTCTTTTTCTTTCTTTCTTTCCTTCTTTCCTTCTTTCTTTCTTTCTTTCTCTTTCTTTCTTTCTTTCTTTCTTTCTTTCTTTCTTTCTTTCTTTTTCCTTTCCTTTCTTTCCTTTCTTTCTTTTCTTTTCTTTCTTTCTTCCTTTCTTTCTCTTTTTTTTTTTCTGAGACAAGAGTCTTCCTCTGTTGTCCAGGCTGGAGTACAGTGGTGTGATCTCGGTTCACTGCAAACTCCACCTCCCGGGCAAGTGATTCTCCTGCTTCAGCTTCCTGAGTAGGTGGGATTACAGGCATGTGCCGCCACACCTGGTTAATTTTTTGTATTTTTAAATTTTGTATTTTTAGTAAAGACAAGGTTTCACTGTGTTGGCCAGGCTGGTCTCATGATCCGCCCACCTCCCAAAGTGCTGGGATTACAGGCATGAGCCACTGCACCAGGCAATTTAATTAATTGTATTTATTTGCTGCTAGTATTTGGCAATGAACAATGTAATGACTGTTATTACAATTTGGTGCAACTGTCTTCATTAGTGCTAAGGCACCAGCAGTTTTACCCACCGTTGCTTTGGTACCATAAATGTCAAAATCAACGCAATGAAAAAGCCAAACAATCTTTTAGTATAAACAATAGTTTTGACTTCATGGATTTCCTGACAGTGTTTTGATGGCCTCAAAGGGGATGAAGACCATATTTTTAGAACTGTCATCTTACATAATATCTGTATTTCCTCACGAAGACTTTGATATGTGAAATAGAATGCTGGGGTAGAAGGCCGGGCGCGGTGGCTCACGCCTGTAATCCCAGCACTTTGGGAGGCCGAGGCGGGTGGATCATGAGGTCAAGAGATCGAGACCATCCTGGTCAACATGGTGAAACCCCGTCTCTACTAAAAATACAAAAATTAGCTGGGCATGGTGGCACGTGCCTGTAGTCCCAGCTACTCGGGAGGCTGAGGCAAGAGAATTGCTTGAACCCAGGAGGCGGAGGTTGTGGTGAGCCAAGATCGCGCCATTGCACTCCAGCCTGGGTAACAAGAGCGAAACTCCATCTCAAAAAAAAAAAAAAAAAAAAGAATGCTGGGTTAGATTACTGATTATTACACACGCCCTTTTAATAGGATAAACACTGTAAAGTTACAGAGGTAAGAAAACAAAAGGATTTAGTACTCATTTAGCTTTTCTAGTGGATGTGCTTAGAAAGCAAACTTAGATTGAAAAGTTTAGAGACTTTGGGCTGGGTAAGGTGGCTCACACCTGTCATTCCAGCATGTTTGGAGACTGAGGCGGGTGGATCACCTTAGGTCGAGTTCTAAACCAGGCTGGCCAACATGGCAAAACCATGTCACTGCCAAAAATATAAAAATTAGCCAGGTGTGGTGGCGGGTGCCTATAATCCCAGCTACTTGGGAGGCTGAGGCAGGAGAATTGTAAAAGTTTAGAGACTTTAAATTTAGATTAGTTAATTCTATTTTCGTTTTTAAGCACTAGAAGATCTGTTAGTGACATGGTTTTCTCTCTCTTGTTTCTTGTTCTCTAAAAAAAAATTATATTAATGAGAAATGATCCAAATGGACATTTCTCCAAAGAATATATATGAATGACTAATAAACATATATAAAGATGTTCAACATCACTAATCAAGAGGGAAATGCAAATCAAAACCACAAAGAGATATCATTTTATACCCACTAGGATGGCTAAAAATTATAAAGTCAGACGACAATAAGTACTGGTGAGGATGTGGTGAAATTATAATCCTCATGCACTGCTGGTGAGAATACATAATAGTCCAGCTACTTTGGAAAACAATTCGGCAGTTCTGCAACCAATTAAACAGCGTTACTGGCTGGGCATAGTGACTCATGCCTGTAATTCCAGCACTTTGGGAGGCCAAGGTGGGAGGATTGCTTGAGGCCAAAAGTTTGAGAACCAGCCTGGCCAATATAGTGAAACCCCATCTCTACTAAAAATACAAAAATTAGCCAGGTGTGGTGGCACACATTTGTAATCCCAGCTACTCAGGAGGCTGAGGCAGGAGAATCGCTTCAACCCAGGAGGCTAAGGTTGTGGTGAGTCGAGATTGCGCCACTGCACTCCAGCCTGGGCAACAAGAGTGAAACTTCATCTCAAAAAAAAAAAAAAAAAAAAATAGAGTCACCATATGATCCAGCAGTTCCACACCCAGGTACATACCCAAAAGAAAGGAAAACATATGTCCACAAAAATACTTCTATACAAATATTTATGATAGCATGCTCATAATAAGAAAAACATGAAAATAACCAAAGGGTTCATCAACAGAGAAATGAATGAACAAAATTTGGTAGATCCATTCAATAAACTATTATCTAGCTGCAAAAAGAATGAAGTACTAATATATGCTACAACATGGATGAACCTTGAAAATGTTACACTGCCTGAAAGAAGCCAGACACAGACCACATCCTAATATGGTTCCACTCATATGAAAGCCTCAAACAGGGAAATCTATAAAGACAGAAAGTAGATTCATGATTATTCTGGAGTAGGGTGGTGTAGGGCATGCGGGAGAATGTGATAGCTAAAGGGATATGTGGTTTCTTCTTGAAGTGTTTAAAATGTTCTAAACTATCCAAAAGATGGTTGCACACATCAAAAAAAAAAACATTGTATTGTACACTTTAAATGAGTTAATTGTATGGAATATGACTCATATCTCAATAAAGCTGTTAAAACTAATTACAGTATAGAAAAAATTAGCGATAATTTTTTTTTAGAGAAATCATTTTATAGATGGGAAGACTGATCCTCAGAGAGATGAGGGGACTGACTTAAAGTTACAAAAACCTGGGGAAAGAATCCAGGTTTCTTTTTTTTTCTTTTGGAGATGATGTCTCACTCTGTTGCCCAGGCTAGAGTGCAGTGGCGCGATCTTGGCTCACTGCAACCACTGCCTCATGGGTTCAAGTGATTCTCCTGATAGCCTACTAAGTAGCTGGGACTAAAGGCGTGTGCCATTACGTCCAGCTAATTTTTGTATTTTTAGTAGAGACAAGGTTTTGCCACGTGGGCCAGGCTGGTCTCAAACTCCTGACCTCAGCTGACCCACTCGTCTCGGCCTCCCAAAGTGATGGAATTACAGGCGTGAGCCACTGTGCCCGGCCAAGAACGCAGGTTTCTAATTCCTATAGTAGAGTACAATTCCTCCCCCAGAATAGTAATACAATGCCCTTTCACTCCTGCAGTGATATGACAATGATCATACCAAATACATTCAAACTGTAGTCTGCAAGGTGAGCAGAAACTATCTAGAAGAAAAGTACTCTAGCTACAATTCTGCTCTGAATGTGTCACTCTTTGTGGAAAGAAATAGGAAACTGCAGAAAAGCTGAGAAGAATAAGAGAGGAGAAATGAACTTGACCTTCTCACTTTCAACACTAAACCATTTATGTGTGGTCTTATCAATGTTGTTACACAAGTGGCATAGACTTTTGCCAACTCATTTTAAGATAGCTGTTCATAAAAATAGTAAACAAAATACAGCACAAATATTTTGATATGTCCACTGGGCTAGTAAATATCACACCCATTCATGTTCAAAGATATAAAGGACAGCGTAGTGCTTTTCTCACAAAGGCTTGGGTTTCGATGCTAGTCAGAGATATGGCAATGCCTCTGATGTATCATACTTTGAGTTTCAACTTACTTTTACACAATCACATCTGACGTTCAAAACAGCCTTGTGAAATCAATAGGGCAGGTATTATTAGCCCCATTTTGCAGATAGGAAACTATTTTTAGGAAAATAGGACAAGGTATTATTACCATCCGCATTTTATGAATGAGGAGACTTATTTTGCATGAGTAACATGCTACAAATAGCAATAGAAGAGAGCTTAAACCTGTAGCTGGTACGGGATATTTGGGGAACTATTTAAAACTGGAGAATAAGAGAACAGAGTATGCAGCTGGGATACTCATGAAAATGACAGGTTTATTGCTGCTTTTTATTTATTACACACCATAAACTGCTTTTAGGCAGATCAGAACCTGTACTTCCAAGCCCTGGTATGCTAGAAAATGATTGACAGGGCTGTCCCTTGCACAACTTCAGGGGACAGCATTCAGATGAAGTGATGCCATCCCCATAGCATTTGTTATTCAAGTGGAGCCTTGACCCTAAATCAGAGATGCTATATAGATATCTCAGACATGAATCAGGAAAATCTCAAGACCCACCACAAATTGCACCTCCTCCGTGAAATTTCTAATAACTTCTCCTGTCCTAACATTCCACTGTATGCATCATATATTTTGATATTCGGGTATATTCCATTTGAACTAAAATTTATGTTTTATATTATTCTTCAGTGTTTCATCTTTATTTGACTTATAGAAATGTTATCTTCTTCAAAAGATTCTGACTCTTTGAGGACATGCCATTTTCCATTTCTTTCTTTCTTTTTTTTCTTTGAGACAGAGTCTCATTCTGTCACCAGGCTGGAGTGCAGTGGTGCGATCTTGGCTCACTGCAACCTCCGCCTCCTAGGTTCAAGCAATTCTTCTGTCTCAGCCTCCCGAGTAGCTGGGACTACAGGCACACACCACCAGGCCCAGCTAATTTTTGTATTTTTTAGTAGAGACAGAGTTTCACCATATTGGCAAGGATGGTCTCTATCTCTTGACCTCATGATCCCGCCTGCCTCAGCCTCCCAAAGTGCTGGGGTTACAGGTGTGAGCGACTGCGCCCAGCTGCTATTTTCCCTTTCTTTATGCTTCAAATTTTCTTCTGCATAACGATAAGTACTATAGTCAATAATTCAGTTGAATTCATCAATTCGCCTTCAACAATTTAGTCACTGGATAAGTAGAGTAAAAGAATGTAAGTAAAGGCCAGGCGTGGTGGCTCACGCCTATAATCCTAGCACATTGGGAGGTTGAGGTGGGAGGGTCATCTGAGGTCAGGAGTTCAAGACCAGCCTGACCAACATGGTGAAACTCTGTCTCTACTAAAAATACAAAATTAGCTGGGTGTGGTGGTGTGTGCTTGTAATCCTAGCTACTCGGGAGAATCGCTTGAACATGGGAGGTAAAGGTTGCAGTGAGCCAAGATCGTGCCATTGCACTGCAGCCTGGGCAACAAGAGCAAAACTCCATCTCAAAAAAAAAAAGGATATATATATATACATACATACACACACACACACACACACATACACATATGTATGTATATAAATCTAGAAATATTTCAGTTATTCCATGAATAATATTTGCCTTTGAATTTACTAATTTACTTATACTTCATGTATATAGCTATCTGGTATTTAGATTACTGTCTTAGATCTTTGTGCCCTTATTGGTGAACATATGGACAAACAAATTTGAATTCTATTTACTAATGCTATTAAGTTTCAAGAGCCAACTGCTGTAGAACAGTTACCCAATCATGCAAAGATATATCTGGATTGCATTTTCTAAGTAAGAAGATGTATATAGCTTATAATTCCAAATGGTTTATCTAAAAGCCATGACTTTAAGGAAAAATCTAAATTAATTCTTAAAAAGTCTATCAGCAGCCGGGTATGGTGACTCATGCCTGTAATCCCAGCACTTTGGGAAGCCAAGGCAGGTGGATCACCTTAGGTCAGGAGTTCAAGACCAGCCTGACCAACATGGTGAAACCCTGTCTCTACTAAAATACAAAATTAGCTGGGTGTGATGGCGGGTACCTGTGGTCCCAGCTACTCCTCGGGAGTCTGAGATAGGAGAATTGCTTGAACCCAAGAAGCAGAGGTTGCAGTGAGCTTACATCGTGCCACTGTTGTCTGTCTCCAGCCTGGACAACAGAATGAGACTATGTCTCAAGAAAAAAAAAAGTGTATCAGTTGGGTGCAGTGGCTCATGCTTGTAATCCCGGCACTTTGGGAGGCCAAGGCAGGAGGATAGCTTGAGTCCACAGTTTGAGACCAACCTCGGCAACATGGTGAAGCCCCGTCTCTACAAAAAATACAGAAAATTAGCCTGGTGCCATGGCACGCATCTGTAGTGCCTGCTACTCAGGAGGCTGAAGTGGAAGGATCACTTGAGTCTAGGAGGCCAAGGCCACAATAAGCCATGTTCATGCCACTGCACTCCAGCCTCGGTGACAGAGTAAGACCACCGTCTAAAAAAAACCAAATAACCAACCAAATAAGGTTTTAATGTTTTCAAATAACAAGACGTCTAGAGGCAGACAGGGTAGCCAGCTTTAGGAAATAGAAAGCAGTGAACCCAGTTAAACTTGAATTTCAGATAAACAACAAATAATTTTTTAGTATAATTATGTTGCAAATACAAGTTTAACTGGGCAACATGCATTTTATCTGATCCTAGAAGCAGGCATGGTTGGTGCAGCTGCTCAGGGATGTCTACAGACTCCTTTCATTCTCTCCTACTGTCCTGTCTTTGTGATTTTATCCTCATGGTTGCAAGATGGATGCCCTACCTCCACATATCAGATTCATGTTTTAGGTGGGATGAATGGAAAAGAGAAATGGGAAGGACAATAGAACAAAGTCAGCTTTTTCTGACTCCAGAAAATAATAGTTGCTCTGGAAACTTTCTCTGAATCAGGAAAACAGTAGCTTCTCTGAAAATTCCATGCCATAGACATCCACTTACATTTTATCTGCCAGAACTGGTTTGCATGGCCACTGCTAGCTGCAAAGGCGATCAGGGAGTTAAATATTTTTAACTGGGTACTCTGCCAATCTGAACAAACTGAATTTACATTAGGAAGAAGGCAGAGAAGAGTAATTGGGGGTAGACAACTTGCAGTATCTACAATGAAAGGTGAATGTCATTTTCAATGTCCAGTTTCTAATGTTGTATTCTTGTATTTTATATACACATATATGCATTGTGAATTTGGAGGATGAAAGACATCCCAAAGGTAGAATTTCCCATTGTTAGTCTCAACTTCCTTAGGATCCTCTAACTTTCTAAGAAATTATTGACCTCAATTTTAAGGATAGTCTTGACTCTAGAAAATTTGTGAGAGGGGTGGGCACGGTGGCTCGTGTGTGTAATCATAGCACTTTGGGAGGCTGAGTAGGTGGATCTCCTGAGGTCAGGAGTTTGACCAGCATGGCCAACATGGTGAAACCCTGTCTCTACTAAAAATACAAAAATTATCCTAGTGTGGGGACGCATCTGTAATTCCAGCTACTTGGGAGGCTGAGGCAGGAGAATGGCTTGAACCTGGCAGGCAGAGGTTGCAGTGAGCTGAGATTGCACCACCGCACTCCAGCCTGGGTGACAGAGTGGAACTCCATCTCAAAAAAAAAAAAAAAGAAACAAGAAAAAGAAAATTAGTAGGAAAAAGATTTTGCTAGTAGGTATGACTCAAAAGTGGAAATGGGGTGTCTAGATCCATACTCCCAAGGTTATTGCTAAGAAGATGTCTCTCTTGCCTGGAAGACAAAAAATAACTGTTAATTTGCTGAAGTCTTTAAAGGAAATTCATCTAAAATATCAATTAATTAATCCCAACTCCATGGTAAAAAAATCCTTAGACTTGATAAACTGAAGTCCTCCTATCCTACACAATTTTACAATGAAGCTTTGTCCCTGATCTAAAAGTACCATGTGTATGATTTTCCTATCAAGAGACAATTAACTAACACCAGACATCAGCACCTCTCTCAACCTCTTTAAACAATTAGCATCAAATTATTTCTTTTCTTGTGGAAATTAAAAAGGAAATCACTAACAAATGCTACTGAATTATCAATCACAAAATTTTGCCTTGCCTATTTCATAGTGGGCTTACAAATACTAGTATTTTTTTTTCCTGGTTATACCATCAGGAGTTTGACAATTTTGATGGGACATTTTCCATCAGTAACAAAGCTATTTGTTCACCTACTTTGACACTATCAAAAGGAGTATCATGCAATGACCTTAGTTTTGTTTTTTGTACAGATAGAGAACTATATGTAAAACAAGCATATACTTTGTGCCATGAGCAGTACATTTCCATTATTATTACTACGTAGATAAATTCTCAAAGAAAAATAGAAATTTCGTTTTATTAAGCTTTTGTTCATTTTGTTTTGTTTTTACAACTTGGCTGCCTGTCTGCCTTTATTAAGGTAACACTCAATATCTTGTTAAAATAATAGATTATGTCTAACTGAATAAGCAGCATAATTATTTTGTCAGAGAGTCATGAAAATGAACATTTTCTTAATTTTTTGGAATGGTGTAGTTTTTACAAGCTCTGAAAAGATATCATTCAGATAAGGTCACACCAAGTAGAAGTTTTGCTCATTGGATTAAAAATAGATCAGCTCAGTGACTCAGCATGTAGCTTATTGCAGTTGCCTACTGAGAACATCCTAATTCTTCCTTGTACTACATTACAGTGGAGTACTCATGTGGCTTTATGGGGATTAGTTTATTTAGCTATCAGAAATAAGATCACCGTATATCTAGGACATTTTGTGAGATACAATGACACTGAGTATTATGGGTCAAATTCTGGTTAAGTATATATAAGCATATATTGAACCTATCTATTTAAATTCCTTTTATTAAGAGTGTTATGAGTAACATTTTGCTTAAGTATAAGCAAGCACAGAGTCAAAATAATAATTTGTTTCTTTTAATAAACTTACAGTAATATGATGGCTAAATTAAAAGTGAATGGTGGAATCAGGTTACAGAGAGAACTTGACTGTGCTCTGATTTCTAGGGCAATGCCTGCTTTATTATTTCATTAAACTTCCTATCTGACTCTGCTGCTGTGTGGGAAAGCTTGGTGGGGAAAGGGGCTTTAATATATCTCTTTTTTTAAAATACCAATGAAGGGAATCAGAATATGCCACCTCAGTATGCCACTGTAGCATAAGGACCACTTGAGCTTAACATAATTGAGAAACAGCAGAAACAGGAGAAGCTCTTTGTCTTTCTCATATCTGCCTAGAAGCAGGGCATAAATTTTCATTTGTAAAAGTGTCCCACTCTCTCATATAAGGGAGAGGAGAATGACTCCAGAGACAACTCTTGTCACCAGGGACAACCTGAATCTGCATGACAAACCTTATAAACAACCTTTATCTACCATACATTTCCTAGTCACCTACCCACAGTTTACCTCTCTATAACCCAAATGCCCTTTTTCTTTCTCTAGTCGCTTGTCCACAATTTATTGCCCTTTGTTAAAATGGTATATAAGCCCTCAGGTCTAATCACTTGTTTGGGTTTTCACTTCTTTGCTGTGAATCCCCTTGCACATAAAATAAAATTTGTATGCCTTTTCTCCTGTTAATCTGCTTTTGTCAGTTTAATTTGCACATTCCAAGTAAGGAACTTAAGAGTGCACAGAAAAAGTTTTTTCTACTTCTTTTTTTTTTAATTTTATTTTTATTTTTTGGTTTTCATGTTTTTCCAAAAATTGCACCAATGTAAAGCAAAGCTTTAGTTGATGCGAGTGTGTTGTTTAGGCATTAGCGGTACTGCCCTCACTATGCGCTCATTGGACAGTAGCACAACCCCAAGAAAAGGATGGTTTTTATTTTATTTTTTAATAAACATGGGGTTTCACCATGATGGCCAGGCTGGTCTTGAACTCCTGACCTCAGGTGATCCACCCACCTCGGCCTCCCAAAGTGCTAGAATTACAGGCGTGAGCCACCACGCCCAGCAAGTTTTTTCTGCTTCTATATCCACACTCAGGCAGTGACCAGGAAAAGTTATCTTTAGACCCAGTCAAATAGTCTTATGCACAAATGGAAGTTCTAAAAGGAGACAGAGGAATAGAAGACCCATCCTCCCTCCAAAATGTCTCCCTCCAAATTATTGACTATCAACAGGGAAACACTGGGCCAGGTATCATGACTCATGCCTGTAATCCCAGCACTTCAGGAGGCCAAGGCAAGAGAATCGCTTGAGACCAGGAGTTCGAGACCAGCATCCACTTAAAAGTCACCTTTGGGCTGGGCACGGTGGCTAATACCTGTAATCCCAGCACTTTGGGAGGCTGAGGCGGGTGGATCAACTGAGGTCAGGAGTTCAAGACCAGCCTGACCAACAATGGTAAAACCCCGTCTCTACTAAAAATACAAAAATAAGCCAGGCACGGTGGCATGTGCCTGTAATCCCAGCTACTTGGGAGACTGAGGCAGGAGAATCACTTGAACCTGGGAGGCAGAGGTTGCAGTGAGCCAGGATCATGCCACTGCACTCCAGCCTGGGTGACAGAGCTAGACTCCATCTCAGAAAAAAACAAAGTCACCTTTGTACAGCCATCCTACGTCAGATGCTGAAGATAAAAAGATGATGCTTCCTTTAGCTCCTGATTTAACAGCTCCCTGAGTAAATAGATAAGTTGTGATGTGAGGGAATAAAGAAAAGTAGGAAGGTGGGAGGTAGGAGAATGCACGTCTTGCATAGCCCTACAACGAAGCATCAGCTTGAGTCAGCCAGGATAGCAGGCCTAGGAGAAGGAGCAGTTTGAGGGTGCTAGAGGCTTTGAAAGGAGGAATAAAATCAACACAGGGTTCTGAGAGGGGCCGAAAATGAGCTTCATTCTCACAAAAATTTGGCCTAGAGCTAACTTTGGAAACATCGCCTCAGTTAGTCCATCCTCTCTTAGATTGGGCCTGCAACAAACAGAGGTAACTGAAATCTATCTTTGGCAGGCAGTCTATATTCCTTTAGTATGGCTATTTTTCCTTTACAATTGGATTTACTGTAATTTCCTCCCACTCCCTGTCACATGGAGACTTTCCATCTTTGCTAATGTTATTAATTGATAGCAAGAAGTTATGGAAGACTTAATTGATAAGGACTTAAAGTGAGTTCCTGATAGTAATATTTGCATTTTAACTCTTTCTCTTTTTTTTTTTTTTTTTTTTTTTTTGAGATGGAGTCTAGCTCTCTTGCCCAGGCTGGAGTGCAATGGTGCCATCTTGGCTCACTGCAACCTCCGCCTCAAGAGCTCAAGCAATTCTCCTGCCTCAGCCTCCCGAGTAGCTGGGATTACAGGCGTGCACCATCACGCCGGACTAATTTTTGTATTTTTAGTAGAGATGGGGTTTCAACATGTTGGGTAGGATGGTCTCAATCTCCTGACCTCGTGATCCGCCCACCTCAGTCTCCCAAAGTGCTAGGATTACAAGCGTGAGCCACCGCATCTGGCCTGCATTTTAACTCTTAAGATTGTTCAAAGGAGACCCCTAAAACTGCAATCTAAAATCAGACTCTAAGGTTAACTTATAAGGTTATTCTTACTCACTCTCTCATGTCTCTGTCCTAGGTCTTAGCTCCCTAAAGTTTCATTGAAAAATAACAGACATTGTTAAGTAGGTAGTTAGGCAGACAGAAGTAGGGCAGTAGACAGCCTCCCCCACCTCCTACCCAGGAATGTCAGGTGACCATCAGGTGATGGTCAGGTGGTTGTTAAGCTGTCTCTCTGATATAATGGTTGCAACCAGTGCCAGGCAAAGGCAGTCTCCCAATAGATAGAAAAGACGTGAAGCTGATGATCAGCAGCTTCCTGATAAGATCTCAGGAGCTGGGCAAATGGGCTCAAGCATGCCCACTGGGGCAAAATGGTAGAATTTAACTACCATATAACATTCCTCTAGGAGCGCTTGACTAGTTAGGGGAAAATGCCTCAAATGAGCATGCATGCAATTCCAGTAAACACACTGCACATGCAGACAGCCCACCCCAAGGAAAGAATAAGGAGAAAAGAGATGTAAGACTTTGGAAGCATGCCGATGTATAAAACCCCAAGTCAGAGGTCAAACAGCAGCCAGGCACAGTGGCTCATGCCTGTAATCCCGGCACTTCAGGAAGCTAAGGCGAGCGGATCACTTGAGGTCACGAGTCAGAGATTAGCCTGGCCAACAAAGTGAAACCCCATCTCTACTAAAAACAAAAATTAGCCAGGCTTGGTGGTGGGCACCTGTAATCCTACCTCCTCGGGAAGCTAAGGCAAGAGAATCACTTGAACCCAGGAGGCAGAGGTTGCAGTGAGCCAAGATGGTGCCATTGCAGTCTGGCTTGGGCAACAGAGCAAGACTCCATCTCAAAAAAAAAACACAAAAGGCCGGGCACGGTGGCTCACGCCTGTAATCCAAGCACTTTGGAGGCCAAGGCGGGCGGATCACCTGAGGTCAGGAGTTCAAGACTAGCCTGACCAACCTGGTGAAACCCCGTCTTAAAAAAAAAAAACCACAAAAAAAGTCCATGCAAGGTGGCTCGCTGTAATCCCAGCACTTTGGGAGGCCGAGGTGGTCGAATCACAAAGTCAGGAGTTTGAGACCAGGCTGGCCAACATTCTAAAATCCCATCTCTACTAAAAATACAAAAATTAGCCAGGCGTGGTGGTGGGCGCCTGTAATCCCCACTGCTGAGGAGGCTGAGGCAGGAGAATTGCTTGAGCCCAGGAGGCGGAGACTGCAGTGAGCCAAGATTGCACCATTGTACTCCAGCCTGGGTGACAAGCAAGACTCTGTCTCAAAAAAACAAACAAACAAAAACCAAATCAAATAGCTCACTTGAATCTCTCAAGTCACCCGCTTGGTCCTCTTCCAAGTGTACTTTATTTCCTTTTGTTCCTGCTCTAAAACTTTTTAATAAACTTTCACTCCTGCTCTAAAACTTGCCTCAGTCTCTCTTTGCCTTATGTCCCTTGGACAAATTATTTCCTCCCAGGAGGCAAGAATTGAGGCCGCTGCAGACCTGTATGGATTTGCCACTGCTAACAACATGAGGCAGATTGATTAACAGGAGAAAACGAATACAAATTTATTTAACATGTATACACACAGGAGCCTTCCCAGTGAAGACCCAACTCCCCAAAGAGGTACAGAAGCTCATGTAACATGTGTACTCAGAGTGTGGCTAAAACAGGTTTTAGTAGCAAGATAGGTAATGGGAGGGTGAAAGGAAGAGGCTTGGCAAGTAAAGTTGGTCTTATAAAGATGAAGCCTCTGGCTGGGCGCAGTGGCTCACGCCTGTAATCCAAGCACTTTGGAGGCCAAGGCGGGCGGATCACCTGAGGTCGGGAGTTCAAGACCAGCCTGAGCAACATGGTGAAACCCCGTCTTAAATAAATAAATAAATAAGTTGAAGCTTCCTAGAATAGATGATAATTTTTTTTTTTTTCAGATTTTGAAAGGTATCAGATTCTCTGTTAATCTCTCCTAGATCTGGGAAAGGCCTAGAAAGAAAGGCCTAGATGTAATAATGGAGGTTCTCTAGAGATGCAAATTTTCCCAGTGAAAAATAGTTTCAGAGGGCCACCTTAGTTGGATGGCTTGGCAGCAGCCATTTCAAAATATATTTGGGGGTAAAATATTTTTATTTCCTCCAGCCTGCTAATTTTACTTCTTTCATTGTATATCAGTTAGTTGTGTAAATGACTTCAAAAAAAAAACAGACACGACCTTGCTTTGTCACCCAGGCTGGAGTGTAGTAGCATGATCATACTCACTGCAGCCTCAAACTCCTGAACTCAAGTGAGCCTCCTGCCTCAGCCTCCCAAGTACAGGTAAAAGCCACCATGCTTGGCTAATTTTTTTGTTTTTATTGTTTGTAGGGATGTTATCTCCCTATGTTCCAGGCGAGCCTTGAACTCTTGGCCTCAAGCAATCTTCCTGCCTTAGCCTCCCAAAGTGCTGGGATTATAGGTGTGAGCCACAGCTGTGTAGGGGAGAAAAAATAATTTTTTTTCTACCTTTCATAATTTTTTTTTT
>PVKV010037435.1:0-14801 GCA_004027835.1 Alouatta palliata
AGTGGCTCCACCATCCTGAGCGTCAGTTTCCTCCAGTGCCGTGGGATTAGCAGCAGCCCTGCCTCACAGATTGTGGGAGGATGAAATGAGAGGATGCGCCTGAATTGGCTGGTGCAGCGCATGCTACGGGTACACAGGGTGCTCTGTAGAGGTTCCCTGCTGAACGCCCTGTCCTGGTCCTTTTGCCTGCCTTGTGGAGCAGGTGAACTGTGGGGTTTCCTTTGTCTCCAAATTTTCAGGATTCTAGAGAGAAGAAGCGCTGAGTGAAGAGTAACATATAGGTCTTTGGGGGAACTTTCCCCTTTGGGGTTGTTTCCCTGTAATGTTTGCTCATGGACGTTTTGGGTACATCACCTCTGTGGGTGTTGCAAGGAGACCTAGCTTGGTTTTATGATAATCTGTGAAGGGAGAATCAGAATTTCTAAAGAAGGAAGCGGTGGGGTGTCAGTTAAGTTGGGAAGCTGATGGCTCTGAAGGGCCACCGTTCACTGCATTTCATTGAGGGGCAACTCTACTTGGCTGTCAAACGGTGGGCTTGGGACCCAGCAGGGCCTAGCTTGGGAGACTGGAGTTGGTGGGATGGGAGGGGGGGAATGGGAATCCCAGATGTGCCCCAACATCTGGGGCCAGAGAGCCCTGTCCCCCTGAAGAAATTGCTTAGCATTCTCTATGTGTTCCCCCAAATGCATGACTGGAGAGATATACAGGGCTTGGGGAGGAAGTGTGTGTGGGGTTCAGGCCCAGGTCCATGGACTTTGAGAAATGATGCTTCCCTTCGTTCTCGTCACTGCTTAAAGCTCTCCTTCTGTTCAGGCTCCATGCTCATTTCTCTCATCTGGCTCTATGATTATCCCATTGGTGGAAGAAAAGATGAAAGCCCAGAGAGGTGATGCCCCTTTCTGAGGTCACATGAATGAGAAGGGGCACGGCTGGGAGTCGTTCCAGGTGGCCATCTCCAGAGCGTGCTCCTGTGTCTCCTGCTGTGCTGTGCCGGCTTCTCCTGCAGAGCCTGCCTGTGGCTTGGGTATCAGCGTGCACCCCGGCCCTCCTCCGTCTGGTTCCCCTCAGCCTGGGATCCTCCAATCCATGCGAGAAGCCAACCGTTGACAACACTGAATCTCGCCTGGAGATTGATAGTGATGATTTGTGGCGTCACCAAAGTGGGGAGAGCTGTTATTCAAAGTACATATAAAGTCAGGAATGTAAGATAGAAGGCAGTGTGACCAAGGGCATTGGCGCCTGTGGAGCAGAGGGACGTGGCAGGGATGGACAGGCCAGGGGGCCCAGACCTGTGGAAAGCAGTTACTCAACACTTCCCACCCACCCGCTGTTCCCTAGGACAGGGGCCTGCTGATTTTTGAGGAACCAGATGGAAGAATGCGGGAACTGTAGGTTTATGGGGAGAATGTGTTCCCTGAGGAGACAAGAAAAATGAGAGATGAGAGAGAGAACCCAGGAAGAAACGGAAGAAGGGGAGCGAAGGTGGGAGGGTGAGGAGGGAAAAAGAACAGCGAGAAGAGGTGACAGATAAGGGTGCTCATGACTGCACTGAGCTTCCGTTATGGGATGGGTGCTGTGCTAAACACTCTTGCGTGTGTTACCTCCCGTCCTGAGGAAGATATGATCATGCAGGCTCATTTATTCCCATTCTACAGATCAGAACACAGATTCAAGTGAATTTCCCCAAACTGGAGTACTAGCCAGTAACCAAAGCTGTGATTCAAGTCTGAGATCAACTCACCAGGGGAGAGATTTGTGTTTTTCCCCACTTGTCTTAGCCTGTTTGAGCTGCTGTCAGAGAATACCTGAGACTGAGTAATTTACATGCAGAAATGTATTGCTCACCGCTCTGGAGGCTGGGAGGTACAAAATCAAGATGCTGGCAGGCTTGGAGATTCTGATTCCAGGGATGGTGCCTGAAATGCTGCATCCTCCAAAGGCGAGGAGGGAAACACTTTATCTTCACATGGCGGAGGGCAAAAAAGAGGCAAAAGGGGGCCAAACTCGTCCTTTATAATGGCATCAGTCCCACTCGTGGGGGTTCTGCCATTCACCTCCCAAAGATTCCATCTCTCACTACCGTTCCAATAGCAGTTAAATTTCAACAGGAGTTTTGGAGGAGACACACATTCAAACCATAGCACCGCTGGAAGTTTTTCTCGTAGGGTATGTTTGAAGGAGATAGGATGTGGGGGTGAAGTGACCCGGGTTCAAGTTCCATCCCTGCCTTGTTTCCACTCACTGGGCAGCAGTGGAGCCAATGAAGTTCTCAGTGGGGCCAATAAAGCCAGTCCCTAGGAGGTAGCTCCCTGCCTCTTGTGCGCTAGGTAACCTTGGACCTATTCCGTCACCCACGTAAGCCTTATGTTCTTCGTCTAACAGTTCAGACATGGGATCGTTTCCAGATGAGAATCCACGAACGCCTCATTGACTTGCGCAGTCCTTCTGAGACTGTTAAGCAGATGACTTCCATCGGTATTGAGCCAGGAGTTGAGGTAGGAGTCACCACTGCAGATGTTTAAGTCAACTATTTTAATGCATTGATTACCAGATGTAAAAGAAAAGTAACAAGATAAACCTGTACAAGGTAGTTGTGAGGATGGAGTCAGCTGATCCTCAGGAAAGTGGTGTCTACGTTTTAAAGTGTGCTTGTGCAAGGTTTCTATCGATCATCACTGTTTCTGGTTTCTAGGGGCTCCCCCAGGGGCAAGGTCAAGCTGGTAACCTGTTAGTTACCCTGCAGGTAGCAGCGCTGTATCTGGAGCCCGCTGTCCGTTTCCACCAGCTGGAGTTGCTACTCACTGTAGCAAACGTGTTTCTTTCCATTGTGGGAGCCTCTGGTGTCCCCTGCTGGGCCTCTACAGTGAGTTCTTACGCCCAATCATCCCAGACCTGCTTTCTGCCCTCCTAGGTCTGCAGGCCTGCATGGGTCCCCTAGGTTGCCTTTTCAATGTTGTGTGATTTTTATACTTACTGCTGTCGATACAGTTAATTCTGCATGAGACTGTAGGGGCCCATCTCCCAGCTGTTGTACATCTTCCAAATAGGTGGCCATGGTAAAGAGCTTATATAGTTTCTTCACTCACTCACCATTAACTGATTCATTTATTTATCTCTGTGGTTCTTTATGCATCTGTCCATCCAATGGCTATCTTATTTATTCCAACAATGTTCAACAGACTTTTTACTCAGCATTTACTATGCACAGTTGCTGAAAATATAAATACAATAACTGCCTTTTTCTTTTGAGTCAGGGTCTCACTCTGTCACCCAGACTGGAGTGCAGTGGTGTAATTATGGCTCACTGCGGGCTGGAACTCCCAGGCTCTAGCAACCTTCCCACCTCAGCCTCTCAAGTAGTCAGGATTAGGGACAAATCTCTATACTCGGCTATTTTTTCATTTTTTTTTGTCTTTTGTAGAGACAGGGTCTTTCTGTGTTGTCCAGAATTGTCTTGAATACCAACTACCATTTTTAAAATGTGATAAAATACATATAACAGGAATGTCACCTTTTTAACCATTTTTAAGCGTACAATATAGTGGTTTCAATTACATTCACAATGTTGTACAACCCTCACCACTCTGTATTTCCAAATTTTTTCTTCACCCCAGACAGAAACTCTGTACCCATTAAGCAATAATTCCCCATCTCTCCTTACCCTCTAGTCCCTGGTAACCTCTAATTTACATTTTATCTTTGGAAATTTGCCTATTCTAGATATTTCATATAAGTGGAATCGTATAATATTTATCTTTTGTGTCTGGCTTATTTCATTTAGCATAATATTTTCAAGGTTCAACCATGATGTAGCATATACCCGGACATCATTCTTTTTATGGCTTAATAATATTTATCATATGGATATACTGTATTTTACTTACTCATTTATCTGTCAATGGACACTTGGGTTGTTTCCACCTTTTAGCTATTACGAATAATACTGCTATGAATATTTGTGTACAAGTATCTGTTTGAGTGACTGTTTCCAATTCTTTTGTGTATATACCTAGAAGTGGACTTTCTGGGTCATAGCGTAAATCTATGTTGAAATTTTCAGAGAACCAATAGCTGCCATTTGTCAGCACTTACACTGAGTCAGACATTGAGTTTTATGCTTTATTCACAATGTAATCTAATCCTATGACAGCCCCTCAAGGAACTTATCATCATCCCTCAGATGAAGACACTGCGTTGAAGAGAGTGTATCAGTCAGCTATTGCTGAGTAACAAACCACCCCGAAATCCAGTGGTTTACAGCAGCCATCACTTCCTCTTGCTCACACATTTGCCGGTTGGCTCACGGCTGGTTTATCAAGGCTGACCTCTTCATGAGAAGCTCAGCTGTGGCACGTCAGCTCCACATGCTTCTGAACCTTCTGAGAGCAGAAGGCTGACCTGAGAATTTCTTTTTAAGGCAGGAGTGCAGGAGAATGCACTAAATCCTAGAAGACATCTTTTGAAACAGGCATCCTGTTACTTCCTCCTCATTCTATTGTCTAAAGCAAGTCTTATGCCCAAACCCAAATTCAAAGGACAGGGAAATATACTCTGCTCCTTTAGTGGGATAAATTGTAAAGTCACATGGCAAAGAGGGAATAAAGAGCTGGGGCCAATAATCTGATCTTACACAGGGACATTCATGATTCTCCTAAGGTCAGAATGTGTGTGGGGTAGGGCCAGAATTCAGCATGAAGCTACTGGGTTCCAACTCCCGAGCTGTTCTGATTTTATGTCTTTGCCTTACAAAGACAAAACACTGAAGATTCTGCTCTGAGGGCCCTGATTGATGTCTAGAAGGCGGAGACTCCTGGATTAGCAAGCATGGGTAAGAAAGTGCTCTGGATGCCACAGGGTGGTAATTTGTGCATGGAAAATGGCTGGGGTGGAGAGGAGGGTAGGGTAAGTTCCACCTGAGGATGGAGAAGGTGGAAGAAAATTTTCCTAGGGGGCTGATCTTTCAATGGAATCTTGAAAGTTGGGAGAAGGGAAGGAAAAGGTGTGCTGGGCTGAGGGAGCAGAGGGACAAAGGCCTGAAGGTTGGTAAGGTGATGGTGAGCTCAGGGGTTTACCTGCAGTTCAATAAGATTGGAACAGAATTTCCAGGGGTGGGGCGAGGGTGTAGGAGTGTGAGAAGTGTCAGTAGTTTTGAAGGGTCGTAGAAAGGGATATCCAGAAAATAACTTCAGATCTTTGTACTGATGAGAAAACAGAGGTTCAGAGGGGTGAGGGATGAGCCAACAGCCTCATGGAGACTGCTGAGTATGCAGACCTGTGCGCCATCTCCTAGAGGAGAAGCCCTTTGGATGACCAATTAACAGTAGGAGAGGTGTGTGTGTGTGTTAGTGCATTTTGCATTGCTATAGAGGAATACCCAAGGCCGGGTAATTTATAAATAAAAGAGTTTTATTTTGGCTTACAGTTCTGCAGGCTATACAGGAGGCCTGGTGCCAGCATCTGCCCCTGGGGAAGGCCTCAGGAAGCTTCCAGTTGTGGCAGAGGGTGAAGGGGGAGCAGGCATGTCACAAGATGGAGCAAGGGAGAGTTGGAAGGAGGTGCCAGGCTCTTTTAAAACAACCAGAATTTGTGGTAACTCATGATCATGGGGAGGGCACCAAGCCATCCACGAGGCTTCCACCCCCATGACCCAAAAACACCTTCCACCAGCCCCACCTCCAACATTAGGGATTACATTTCAGCACGAGGTTTTCAGGGGACAAATATCCAAGCTATGTCAAGGTGTATGATGCATACCAAGGGAGACAATGCCCAAGGAGGGACGGCTTGGGTACTTGGTGGGCATGGGATGGAGGATTTGGAGGCCCAGGTATGAGAGCAAAAGGAAGAACTTGAGATTGAATGTCTTAGTTCATTTTCTGCTGCTATAACAGAATGCCCGAAACTGAGCAATTTGTAAAGAACAGAAATGTATCCTTTTACAGTTCTGGAGGCTGGAAAGTCCAAGATCAATATGCTGGTACCTGGTGTGGCCCTTCTTACTGCATCTTCACGTGGCAGAAGGTGGAAGGGCAAGAGAGGGGTGAGCTCTGTGTCCTCACATGGCACAAGAGCAGAAGAGAGTGAATCCACTCTTGCAAGTCCTTTTTATAATGGCAGTAATCTATTCATGAGGCTAGAGCCCCACCCCCCGAAACTGCT
This sequence comes from Alouatta palliata, assembly GCA_004027835.1. Lineage (NCBI taxonomy): Eukaryota > Metazoa > Chordata > Mammalia > Primates > Atelidae > Alouatta > Alouatta palliata. The sequence goes on from PVKV010037435.1 coordinate 6,160, forward strand.
GCACTCAGGATTAAGTTTCAACATGATTTTGGAGAAGACAAAGCATTCACATCATAGCAGTGAGTGTGGGACGCAAGCCAAGTCCCTCACTGTGTTCAGGGCCTGGCCAGACCAGCTTTGGCTACAGATTCCCTGCTGCAAAACATGAGCTCTCAAATGGCAAAGAAATGAAGATACATATATTTTATTGCGTTTTAGGTTTTGGGGTTAAAAAAAAAAGAAAGAAATGAAGGTACCGCCTCCCTTGTCACAGGCAAAAAAAGTAGCTTTATTTTATCCGGGAAGAGCAGAGAGCCACTGAAGGATTTTGAACAATGCAGTGATGGAGGTAGGTTTTGAAGGTCATTTTGGGACTGGAGCATGAGGTAGCAGTACAGCAGAATGTCACCAAGTAGGGTACAAGCTGATTCCATTGGCTTCTTAGTGAAGGGCTCTAATCCTGCTGGGGGCTGGCGCCACACAGTTGTGCCACATGTGACAAAGGACATGCTCCCTGAGCCAAGCTCTGGGCTCGGCAAGTTCAGTGCTTAGGGCCAGTCACTCATCCCACAAATGTTTACTGAGCACCTACTATGTGCCAGGCACTGCGCTAGAACTCGAGGTGGACACAGTCATGAACAAAGAGGCAAACAAATTTATGCCATCATGGGGCTTGCAGCTCCCTTGACTGCTGGCCCATTCTGTCTCAGGCTGTACCTTGCACACGGTGAAAGGAGAAGGGCACCAGACCACCAGGTCTCCTATCATCATCCTGGCCTTGAATATCAGGACCCAGAGGGACTTTTATTTTTATTTTTTTGAGACAGAGTCTTGCTCTGTCTCCCAGGCTGGAGCACAGAGGCATGATCTTAGCTCACTGCAACCTCTGTCTCCCAGGTTCAAGCCATTCTCCTACCTCAGCCTCCTGAGTAGCTGGGTCTACAGGCAGGCATGCACCACCATGTCCAGGTAATTTTTGTATTTTTATAGAGACAGGGTTTCACCATGTTGGCTAGGCCAGTCTTGAACTTTTGACCTCAGATGATGTGCCTGCTTTGGCCTCCCAGAGTACTGGAATTGCAGGTGTGAGCCACCGTGCATGGCCAGAAGGGACCTTTAAACCCCTAGAGTGTGCACAGGTCTTTGCAGCTGGGAAAACTGAAGCCTGGAGAGGCCACGTAGCTTGCTCTAGGGCACACACCATTGGAGGTTGGATGGGAAACAGAGCTCTTTCCACTATCCGGTCTTTTAATATAATTTTGTTTGTTTTCACTAATAATTATTGAGTGTCCACTGCGTGTGAGACCTTGGAGACACAGATATGGATGAGTTGCAAGGAGTCCCTATGTCCCGGAAGCCTCGCTGTCTAATCTGATGTTGTCCAATTTAACTTTCTGGGTGATAGAATCATTCCATGTGATACCAACAAACCACTTACGACTGCTGCAATTGAAATGTGCCTCGTGCAACTGAGGCACATTATCTCATTTAAATTAGTTAATCTCATTTATATTAATTTCAACTTAAGCATCCACATTTGGCCAGTGGCAGCTGTGTGTTGGATATTGTAAGTCAAATCTATGGTCACATGACCACACCCACACACACGCACACACACATACAAGCGCACCCACCCAGCCACACACACACACACATAATGCACACACACACCAAGCCACCCAGCCACACACACACACACACACGCACACACATACACACACACACACGCACACACACCCACCCACCCCCACACATGCGCACGCACGCACACACACACACACACACACCCACCCAGCCACCCAGCCACACGCACGCACACACACGCACACACATACATACACACACACACATGCACACACACGCACACACACACACACAGATGGTTTGGCTGTATCCCCACTCAAATCTCATCTTGGATTGTAGTTCCCATAATCCCCATGTGTTGTGGGAGGGAGCTGGTGGGAGGTGATTCAATCATGGGGGCATTTACCCTTATGCTGTTCTCGTGATAGTGAGTGAGTTCTCATTAGATCTGATGGTTTTATAAGGGGCTTTTCCCTCTTTGGCTTGGCACTTTTCCGTCCTGCCGCTCCGTAAAGGACAGTTTATTTCCTCTTTCACCATGATTGTAAGTTTCCTGAGGCCTTCCCAGCCCTGCAGAACTGAGAGTCAATTAAATCTCTTTCCTTTATAAACTACCCAGTCTTGGGTATGTCTTTATTAGCCGCACGAGAACAGACTGATACACACACAGTCATGAACTGTGATGACTGCTATGAGAGATCAGAGCCACTACACTGTGGGTCCCCAAGGTCACTGACAGGTTCCATGAATGATTTCAAATCCTTTACTAGAAGGACTCTCAGAACTCAGAAGACCTGTTATCCTCATGGTTATGGTTTATTACAACAGAAGGATTCAGATTAAAAACTGCAAAATAAAAGGTATGTAGGGCAGGGTCCAGAATAGACTTCCAGTTGTCCTCTCCCAGTGGAATCCTACAAACATGCCTAATTCTCCCACATGATATGTGACAACATGTATAGAGTGTTGCCACCTGTGGAAACTCACCTGAGCCTTGGTGTTCAGGGTTTTAATTGGAGATCAGTCACATAGGTATGCAGTTACATGACTGACCTCAGTAACTTAGTCACCAGACCCTGCAGAAGTCAGTGTGATTAAAGGCTCCCACCATAATTACATGGTTACCTAGACTGTCTGGCCTGGTTTGGCCCAAGTACCCAGCTATAAAAAGACTGAGTTAGGGAGGATACTGCAAGAGCTTAGGGTTAATCTCCCAGGAGTCAGTCAGGTTCTTTGGAGCATGCATGGGTTTGAACATCCTAAGTCTGCTGAGTTAGCCCTTTAATGCACACTAGAACTCTGTTAGGGAGAATAACAGGGACCTCGAAGCTTGGAGATGTACAGAAGGTGTTGCTTGTTGCTCACCATTTCGTCTGAGTAAGTTATCACCCTTCTCAGTGGCATGCTTCTACCGTTTGACTTACTGTAATGTCTCATTTTTCTGTTTATCTGTTTGTTTACTTGTTTTTATCTGTCTCGTTTGCTAAACCAAGAGCTCCGGAAGGGTAATTTGTGTGTCTGTTAAGTTTCCTTAGCTTCCCCAGGCCTTAGCATACCTAGCACAGTGCTTTTCAGGGCCAAGACTAGGAAATAAACCAAGTGAGGCACTGTTCTGGGGTGCAAAATTTAAGGGGCGACAGAAGCGCTGATAAAATAATCAGTAGTTGGCTGGGTGCGCCTGTAATCCCAGCACTTTGGGAGGCTGAGGTGGGTGGATCACAAGATCAAGAGATTGAGACCATCCTGGCCAACATGATGAGACCCCATCTCTACTAAAAATACAAAAATTAGCCGGGCGTGGTGGCACATGCCTGTGGTCCCACCTACTTGGGAGGCTGAGGCGGAAGAATCGCTTGAACCCAGGAGGTGGAGGTTACAGTGAGCTGAGATCACGCCACTGCACTCCAGCCTGGTGACAGACCAAGACTCCATCTCAAAAAAAAAAAAAAAAAATCAATAATCAAGATAAATGATGTTTTGATGTAATATTTTCAGAAATCAAAATTAATGCACAAAATTCAAAACTATCAAAATGTTGAATAAAGATGATATATTAGTTTGTTCTCGCATTGCTATAAAGAACTACCTGGGACTGGGCAATTTATAAAGAAAAGAGGTTTAATTGACTCACAGTTCTGCAGGCTTTACAGGAGGCATGGTTGGGGGGCCTCAGGAAACTTACAATCATGGCAGAAGGCGAAAGGGACGCAGGCACGTCTTACATGGCCAGAGAAGTAGGAAGAGAGTAAAGGGGGGGGATACCACACACTTTTAAACAAACGGATCTCGTGAGAACTCACTATCACGAGAACAGCAAAGGGGAAATCTGCTCCCATGATCCAATTGCCTCCCACCAGGCCCCTTTTCCTTCCAACATTGTGGATTTCAGTTCCAGATGAGAGTTGGGTGGGGACACAAATCCAAACCATATTGGATGGAATCAACTTATTGTTGATTTTCCCCTTGGCCTCGGGGTCCAGTATGGCTTGGTGCAGTTACTGATCCTGTCTTTATGCAAAAATTTGAGATTTTGTTCATTACGGGTTTTTTGAATTAATTGTGATTTTTAAAAATAGTGCATTAAATATTATTTATTTCGAGCACTGAATTTTTTTGGTACCCCCTTGAATTTTGCACTTAATGGAAGTGTCTCATCTGCCTTGCCCCCCTCCTTGCTCTGCTGCTTGCTGCACAGAAGGCCCTCAAAATATTTATTGGATAAAGAAGCACTTTCCTATGAGGTGGATGTTGGATTCTCTGTGTTTTCAATGGTGGAAACTCAGGGAAGGCTCAGAGAGGTAAAGCAAGTTGCCTAAGACACAGGAGAGGGGTTGAGATTCATTCTCAGATTGTCTTTCTGCAGAGCCTGGGCATTTATCCACTCTGTTCAGCTGCTTCCCCTTTTCCCTGCCTCTGTGCATCCTGACCTGGAGTGGACCCTCCTAGTGGTCTCTTGCAGGGTGAAGTCTCAGGACAAAGGAGGCTAGGTGGGGAGCAAGGAGGAAAACGTTGGGAATTGGAGAGGGTGTAACATTCTTCCAGGCATTGTGATGGAGAAACATGCGTATTCCGGGGGAGAGACAAAGCCCCCCGCCTTTGTCACTCACTGTAAATTGTCCCCCCAATCACTGGGCTGACAGAGATGGATTTCCAGTCCTCATAGCACAATTAAGCTTTCTCAGGCGTCTCGTGGGGGAAGGAGGTAGTTGGTTTACTTGCCAATGCTTGGGGGTAATTTTCTAATGCTCCTTCCACCATTACGAAGGCTCTGCTCCCATCTCTTATCATATGTAATTCCTAATGATTTCTCTGTTATGTCCTGTTTTATTAAAGCGTCATTGAACTATACCCTATTGATTTAGATTTCACAGACAATTGAAATTTAAATTGACTCCAAATTGAATGTCTCCATGTAATCTCTGTTCTGCAATAAAGATAGATAAAATGCTTCTATTTTTGATAACAAGCTATACTGGAGGCACATTTTAATTTTGGGAGGGAAGAAAAAAATGTTGACAGAGTCTTGACTTTCTTTGAAAAGTGGCTGATGGTTCAAGGTCCAGGAGGTTGTTTTCTGTTTGTCTCTGGGGCGTGGTGCTGGAGCTATAGAATTCTGGAATGTCTGGGCTGGCTCACAGGTGGGAGTGGAAGGTGATAGAGTCTGACCCGTTAATTAATTAATTAGGTGATCCATCCACAAATCCATCCGTTTCTCCCATGAGCACAGCAGGCTTGGAGTACCAGGTGCAAGGTGGGAGGAAAGAGTGAGCCATAGCTCTGATAATGTGCGTGACTCCAAGCTCACGTCATTTGAGGGTTGGGTCTGGGGAGCCACCATACAAAAATGAAGGGAGAGACATCATTGCAACCAACCAAAGGATGCTGTCTTTCCACATCTGTCCCCACCCAAGCCAGAATCTTCATAGCAATGTTCTTTCTTTTTTCTAATGGTGAAGGTCAGCAGTTAGGGCTTGTGAAGGAATCTGTCACCCTATACATTTTTTATTCTTTATGAGATAAATGATCTAGAAAAGGGAGACTCAATAAAGCAACTATCTGAAGCTGGAGAGATGTTGAACTAGCCAGATCCTTGAGATCCTTTCGGAATAGTTCTAAGTATGAAGAATCGTGATTGCTAGAGGGTGCTAGATCTACCAGGAAACCTACCCCACCTGAACCCCAGCATTCAGGAGACATGGGCTGATGGTTGGAAGGGTGTGTTAGTTTGCTACGCCTGCATAGTTACAAATGGCCACAAACTTATTGACTTAAACCAACAAAAATGTATTATTTTATGGTTCTGGAGGTTAGAAGTCCAGTGGGTCTTACAGGGAAATGATCAACATGTCAGAAGAGCTGTGACCCTTCTGGAGGGTCTAAAAGTGAATTGGTTTCCTTAAGTTTTCTAGCTTCTAGAGGTCACTTGTGTTCCTTAGCTCACATCCCCTTCCTTCCTCCATCATCAAAGCCACCTGGCTTTTCAGGTCTCTCTCTGCCCTCTGCTTCTATGCCCACATCTCTGACTTTGACCCCCTTGCTTCTCTCTGGTGATGACATTGGGTCCCCCTGTATAATTCAGAATAATCCTTCTATCCCTAGATTCTTCATGTCTGCAAAGTCCCTTTTGCCGTGTAAGGCAAAGTATTCACTCATTCTGAGGATTAGGATATGGACCTCTTTGGAGGAGCCATTATTCTATCCACTACAAAGGGACTTGACATGCTCACGCTGGAGCAACCTTATTTTACCCAAAGTGTTCCCTACTGTGCGTCTCTCATAGCAAAATCCACTGAAGTTGTCCCAAGATGGAAGCCAGTTGTGAAGATGAGAGCAGGGGATGGAACTGAAGACGCTTGCATCCCCTTCCAGCTTTATCTTGTCAGGTGGTCTCTGTGGTTCCAATACCCATGAGGGAGCTAGATCTGAAGGACCTTGGAGCTTTGCAGATATAAAGGAAAAGCTGATTTAAGCTTCTCCAGTTTTCTCTACCCTCTTCATGAAGGAATTACAGCATATAATAAGAAAAATTTAGAGAAACATTTATTTTTATGGAGGGCTGGAGGACCCCAAGGTCAAGCAGTAAATAGGACTGAACAAAAGGTAAAGTTGTGACTCACCTGTTCAATAAAAACTTATTGATGCCACAGTGAAATTCCCAGCCTAGTGCACTAGCCAGAAATGCAAAAGGCACTCACTGTGGAGTGTAATAAGAGGAGGATAAACATACGCTATGCAGGAGAGCAGAAGGGGAGCTCACACTGGCGACACCAGGCATGGCTTCCTGAAGAAAGTGGCCTTTAAGCTGATACCTGTAGGATGCGAAGGAGCCAGCCAGAACAGTGGGCAATGCAGTGGAAAGAAACTTCTTGGCAGAGGGGAAAGCATGTGCAAAGGTCCTGAGGTGAGAGAGAGTGTGCTCACTCTGGGAAGTGAAGGAAGTCCAATCTGGTGAGAGTGTTAAGTTTGAGAGAAAGATTAGATAGAACGAGGCTCAGCGGTCTCCTAATTTTCATCCCTAGAAATTTTACACAGTTGTAATTTTAAGGTTATTTGTGGCATTATTCAGGGTTTCCCTCACTGAATTGTGAGCTCATAAGGGCAGTAGTTGTGTCTGTTTTGGTGAAAGCTGAATCTCCAGGACCCAGCATGATGCTTAGCCGCTATAAATAGTATTGAACGAACGCTTGAAGAAGGTTAGAGAGGCAGGCATTAGCCAGATCCTGAAAGGATTTGAACACCATGGGAAGTTGCTAGCTTCTTTCCACTGTGGGTGGCCGGGAGCTGGACTGGTCTCTCTTTCAGGCTATAAGAGGATCAAGTAGACATTTGGTTGTGGGGTGGGGCCATGGAAAAAGAGAAAAACACTTTGATAGGACACTTCCAGGAGACAGGGACTATCTCCGGAGTCCTATGAGCTTAAATAACCAAGAGTGGGTGGCTCCTGCCTGCTGTGGTATTTATTGATTATGGTTTCTCCCTGACTAAAATGCAGGGCGAGTGCCTGTCCCTGAGGCCCACCAGGTGTCTCTTTCAGCCTTGAGGGGCTGTTTGTTGAGGGCACAGCCTGTGAGTTTCATCTTGAGCTGTCGTCCACAGTGTCCTAAGGCCACCTAGAAGTGCTAACCCAGAGTCCACCCCAAGCCATCCTGAATTCACCTCTTGGGGTGACCGGACAGTTGGAGGAAACACACTGCAGTGTAATTGGCTTTGGCCACTGAGCATGGGGCCTGACACAGAGTAGGCGCTCAGCAAATTCTTTCTGAATTATGAGTGAATGCCTGCTGTAAGGACCTACAGGGTCCCAGAACAGGCGAATCCTTAGATATCACTTAGTTCCAACATGCGATTGACAGATGAGAAAGTCTAGGCCCAGAGAAGAAAAGAGCCTTGGTCAGGGTCCCACTGTGAATGGTCAGGGGACGCAAGTCTAGAGTCTCTGATCCCTGCCTTTTGTCCTATTTTGATTGTAAATGGTAAAGTAAAAGTAAACGGGCATCTCCTGCCAGTGCATTCTGTCTAATTCCTCCAATTTCATCCAGCTTATCCAGTCTCATCATGTACCACCCACCCTACCCCACCCCACCCCATCCCATCCCACCAGATCCTGCCCCATCCCACTGCACCCCACCTCATCACACCTCCCACCTCATCCCATCCAATCCCACCCTATCCATCCCATCCATCCCACCCCACCCCATCTCATCTCCTCCCACTCCACCCCACCCCACCCCACCCCCCCCTACCCCATCCCATCCCATCCCGTCCCATCCCATCTCCTCCCACTCCACTCTACTCCATCCCACTCCATCCCATCTCATCTCATCCATCCCGCTCCATCCCATCCCATCCCATCCCATTCCCATCCCATCTCCTCCCACTCTACTCCACTCCATCCCACTCCATCCCATCCTACTCTATCCTATCCCATTCCATCCCATCCCATCCCATTCCATCCCATCCCATCCCATGTTTCTACATCCCACTCCATCCCATCCCATCCCATCCCATCCCATCCCACCCCCTCCCATCCCATCCCATCCCATGTTTCTCCATCCCACTCCATCCCATCCCATCCCATC
>PVKV010037436.1:0-14682 GCA_004027835.1 Alouatta palliata
GTGGCTGTGAGCGGCAGTGACATTGTGGCTGTGAGTGGCGGTGACATCGTGGCTGTGAGCGGCAGTGACATTGTGTCTGTGAGTGGCGGTGACATCGTGGCTGTGAGCGGCGGTGACAATGTGTCTGTGAGTAGCAGTGACATAGTGTCTGTGACAGTGACAACATGGCTGTGCCATGACCAGCAGTGACAATGTGGCTGTTAGTGGCAGTGACAACGTGGCCATCTGCAGAGGGGCTTTTCACATAGGCTCCCTTGACCCCAGGGCTAGGCTCTGTGCAGCCAGCAATTCCTACAAAATTAAGCATCCCATGGAAGTCTGGGGAACGCTGGCGAGGACTCTGCCATTTGCCAATGGGAAATTTCTGGTAAATTCATCTGCAGCTCACAGGTGAGTCTTTTCAGTTCATTATTTCAGTCCTGATGGTTCTGAAACAGCCTTTATAGAGGGAGCAGTGTTCAAATCCCACTCCTACCACTTTCTGGCTGTGTAATTTCAGTTGAGCTATGATAAAATAAGGATTTTAGAGTTTCCCTCCAAGGCCTGGTAAGAGAATCAAACCCAGAAATGTACGTGAAATGCATGGCCATGCATCTGGCGAGTGACAGACATGGTGGAGGAGGGGCTGGTGACGGTTTCTGTGCTGAGACCATCCCTGCAGAAGCAGCACTGAGAGGGGCTCCTCCAAGGTCGGGGGACCCCGGAGGCCCTGAGGCTTTCCAGGCCATTCTGGGTGGCAGAGCTAGGCTGGCACATACGCTGCTGGGCCCCAGGCACGCTCTGAGCACCTCCCGGACACCGTCTCAGGAGAGCCCTGCAAGGGAGGAAGGCTCACAGCACTAGGCCTAGCAGGTGGAAGTGGCAGCCTTCGGGGAGGTAGATGGGCCCTAAGAGAGGAGCCCCACAGAGGCTTCCACCTGCCCCCTGGAAGCAGGTCAGGCCTGGGTGGGGCCCTCGGATGCACTCTTGGTCCTGGCCTGGCAGGGGTGTGAGTGGGCCCCTTGGGGACGGTGACATTGATGCTGCAGGGGCTGTTGGGGGGAGGGGAAGGCTCAGGTCGAGGCCCGGGAAGTTTGTTTTGCAGCTAATTTTTACACATTTGTTTAATCTGTCACCCAGGGTCATTGATCAGGGTGCTCTCGGAGTCCGTGTTCCCAGAGAAGGGCTGCCTGGGAAGAGGAGGAAGGCAGTCTCCAGGGACTGAGAGAGAGAAGCGCAGTGGACGGGGGCCTCGGGTGCAGGAGCGTGGCTGGGTCAGCTCCCAGGACACGAGCGCTCACCCGCAGCACCGTCCCGGAGGTCCGGAAATTAGTCTCATCCCAGGCAGTTCCTCTGCTCAGGCGGCTGCGTCGCGGGCCTGGCTCCTCCACACGGAGACGGTCTCGACACCACACAGCCCCTCTGTTGACTGGGGTTTGATCCTGCTCAGTTAACCCAGGGGGAGGAAGTTGTTTATCCAACAGCCAGAGGCCTCTGATGGTTCAGTCAGAGTCAATTTAAGTTTTAAGAAAACTCCCGACACACATTTCACGATACCTTAATTTCTCTGAAAACACGGACACTTATTTTCAAATGTTTTAAGAGAGAGCCACTACTTCCACTGCTGTTATTGGTGTTTGGCACATTTTCTCTAAACAGATCACTGCAATGGTGCATGGCTGGGGTTTCCAGTTTCCCTGTGAAGTGGACCGAACGTGGTGCTCACGGGACAGCCTGAGTAGAGAGCCTCTTGCGTCCTCACCATGTGGGCCCAGGGCTTGCAGGTGCCTCGCCAACACCTGATCATGCTTTTCATCCACTCGCTTCAAAAGAGTCATTCCAGAACAGTCGTGTTAGCTGTGATAGAGCAACTAGTTTTCCTTCTCATATAGTGATGTTTTACACAATTTATTAATTCAGAAAGCATTTGGTGCTTTTTACGGGTCTAACTCATAATGATTGACTCACGTAATTACAACAGGTGTAGACCGTTTGGGACATGACTCTTGGTCAGCACACAGCTCTACCAAGGACAGCAGGGGTACATGGGCACTAGAGGAATGCCCCTGAGTGGTGAAGGTTCCAGAAAACCACTGGCACCAGGCCCTGGGATCACAGAGGAACCAAAGAGAACATTTAATGAAGAGAACTGTAAGGAGAAGCCAAGTAAGAGAGCTTTACTTGTCACCACCGTCCTCAACACATTCACTGTCATTGCTGTCTCTGTCATCACCATCATCATCATCACCATCACCATCATCATCACATTCACTGTCATCACTATCTCTGTCATCACCATCATCATCACCATCATCATCACATTCACTGTCATCACTATCTCTGTCATCACCATCACCATCACTATCACCATCACCATCACCATCATCCTCATCACCACCACATTCACTGTCATTGCTGTTTTGTCACCATCATCAGCACCACCATTACCACCATCACCACTACCATCATCAGCATCATCGAGGCTAATAACAATGTTGAGCATTTGTATTAGGTTCTAAGTTAAACACATTACATGGAGTATTTAAATTCTTCTGAAACCCTAGAAGATGCCAAAGATCTTGTTTATTGTTTCCATTTCATAGATGATGAAGCGAAAACCTAGAAAAGCCAAGTGACTTTCCCACAGTTGTCATCACCATCGTCATTACCACCACCACCATTACCATTACCATCACCATCATTCTCATCACATTCACTGTCTTCAATATCTTTGTCATCAGCATCATCACCAGGTGAGAAGCAGGACTGAGGCCAAGCTGTTCTGCCATGTGATAATCTTCCTCCCAAAGTGTTACTTCCACAATTTTCTAGTTTGAGGAACAGAATCATAAGACAGTCAGGCACCTTGCCAGCCCAGCTCACACAGCTCTAAGGTGTGGGAGCTGGAATTGGAGGCATTTTTATCTGACTCCTGCCCACAGTCTTTCTTCTCAGTCTTCCTTTCTTATGCAGGTCTCCCTCACTGGAAAAATTCTTAGGCTCTGAGTTCCCATTGCCTCAAAGCCCCTGTCTTGCATCTTAGAGGCCCTTATAAACTCAACCCTTCCTTTGCCTTGCAGAAGTGCTTTGGGTGACACCAGGGCTCTAAGGAATCATGGTGATGATGTTGGTGACAACGATTGTTAGAGCTAACAATGACCCTGGCTCTTTATCAAGACGTTTATATGTATCATTCCTCAAACTTCCATTCCCTTGAGGTTGATTTTAACTTCACGAGTGAGAAAGTGGAGAGAAAATCCATCCCATAGCAGAGCTGGGATGCAAACCCAGACCTATCTGATTCTAATGCCTGTGGACTCAGCTGGTGGTTCTGCCTTTCTGACCCTAGAGTAGGAGCCACTATTGGTTCCTCTAAGAGGTCCAGGCCTCCTGCATGGAAGTGTCCTCATGGAAGGGAGGGAGAGGGTTTGAATCTTGATGCTGATGTCCCAGTGTGAAGGTGTCAGTGCTTCCCCGGGCATCAGGGTGTTTCTCATGCCCGCCATGTTGGCTCAGAAGCTGTCAGTGCTTCCCCGGGCATCAGGGTGTTTCTTATAACCCTCATGTTGGCTCAGAAGCTGTCAGTGCTTCCCCGGACATCAGGGTGTTTCTCATGCCCACCATGTTGGCTCAGAAGCTGTCAGTGCTTACCTGGGCATCAGGGAGTTTCTCATACCACCATGTTGGCTCAGCTGGCACAGAAAATTTTGGATCTCATTTGTCCAACCTGGAATCTGAGATCTGAATGTGAAGACTGAGCCCACCCTGGGCACTAAGATGCTTGCTGGAACCTGATGCCTGGACCACATCTGACCTAGCCACAGGGGGCACTCAACTCACACTCCCTGGCACTCTACCCCACCCAATCCTGGCTTCTTTATGCTTTCACACACTCGCTTGTGTGTGCACATACACACACAGTCACACATAATTGCTTACATGCATCTACACTTACATACATTAACAGACATGTACACTTTCTCACAGGATAGTCACACACACATTCACTCACAACCACACACACTCATTCCCACATGCACACACAATCACACCATAGTCACATGCACACACACTTGCCCTCCTGAAGAGAACGTCACAACTTGCTCTTCTGGCCTCGATGGTATACCCAGTTCCAGGCGTATGGAAGGTGCCCAATAAATCATGGTTTAGCTGAAGAGACTAAGTAAAGAGGTAATTTATTTCAAATATAAAGGCAAGTGTTCAAATGAGTATTGTCTTTCAAAATGCTGTTTCTGGAAAGTTTTATGTTTGGTTGAATGATGGCCAACATACTCTTGAGATTCAATTATTCAATAAAAGGCAATTTGGGGCACGTACTGCACTCCAGGAGTTAAGTGCCAGGTGTTCAGAGATGGCCAGGATGACTCTGCCTGTCCCGGGACCTCATGTTCTTTACGACCAAAGCATGAGGTTAAAGACAAAATCTGCTTCTTGTGTGATTGTCACATCTTGCCTAGGTCACATTTGGCTTTAGAATCCCAAGTCTGCAAGTCGCTCGGATCCCTGGAGGTCGTGCTGGAGAGAGGAACTCTGTCTCCTTCACGGGGAAGCGTGACTGCTCATCACTCTGAGACAGGCAGCTCAGTGTGCCCACGGAGTCTTGTCCATTCACAAAGCCCGTGACTCTTGTTCACTATATTTGGTTCTCAGTGATGGAAGGATGTTTAGGAAAATGAAGCGTGTGCCACAAAGACAGAGAATGATGTGAGGGAGGTGTGCTGTGTGCCTGGAGCCGTCAGAGGAGGAGCTGGTGAGGTGCCTGAAATCAGTGTGCAGCCTCGAAGGCGAGCTCTGCGTAGGGCGTCGTTGGTACACGCTGTGCTGATTATCCGTCACTATGTGACAGTGCCGTCACATATCTAGGGCCTTAAAATGCACGTTTGTTGTTGCACAGGCTCTGTGGGACAGGAATCCGGGCACAGCTCGCTGGATCTTTTGCAGGGCTGCCATCAAGGTGCCTGCCAGGGCTGTGCTCCCATCTGGCAGCTCGACTGGAAGGGGACGTGCTTCTGAGCTCATCGCCTTGGCAGTGCTCTGGCCCTGACGGGGGCCAGGCTGAGGACCTGGGTTTCTGGCTGGCTGTCTGGAGGCCACCTCTAGTTCTTTGCCATGTGGGCCTCTTTCTTGGCTGCTTTCATTAAAACTATCAAGGTAGAGAATGTCATAACAAGACTGATGTTGCAATTTTACATAACTTAAGTCACACAAAGGACATCCCATCCCTTTTGATATGTTTTATTAGTTAGAAGCAAGTCACTGGTGAGTGCCACATTCAAGGATGATTCCTGTGTATGAAAGATCACAGATGCCAGGACGTCCTAGGGAAGCATCCTTTCTACTCAGGGTGAGTGTCGAGGGCGGGTTCCTGTGTATGAAAGATCACAGATGCCAGGGTGTCCTAGGAAGCAATAGGATGGTACATGGAGTGAGCATGGGTGGCTCAGGAAGCTGGTGGATGACAGAGGCAGGTGGTACAGGCTTGGGTGCTGTGTTAAACTCGTGACAATGAAGAGCTTTTCAGCTCACCCCACAATGGTGATTCTTGTGGGTGTTGAAAGAAAAGTCGGAGGTTTCCATCAACTGCAAAGGAGGGCAGAAGGGGAAAGCTGCAGGCAGCACAGCCCTTGTCTCCTGCCAGCCTTTGTGCCGTCAGGAGGTGGGCTCGCTGGCTGCACCCACAAAGTACAGAAACGCCACGTTTTGACTCACAGTTTGGGCTCGTTGTCTTGGGACTCAATTTATCAAAATCTCCCTCAAAGACTCAGGAAGTAGTTACATTACAACCTAGTCTCACCTCTTGTTGATGATTAATAAATGCTTATTAATGATGGTTAATAGCAACCATACAGACTGAAAACTCCCAGGCTTCTTCCTTCTAAGGTTCCACAGACATCCTAAATGCTTTCCTGGAAAACCAGAGCGTTAATGAATAACATCACTTACGAGTGAGCTGCAATGTCTCATTCACCTGCCAAGCGATCCCTGGTCAAGAGCGGATCCACAAGTAGTTTACAGAGGAGGAAGAAGTGAAGTGCACAGCGGCTGTTCTTCCAGAGCCGTGTTCAGCACGTTAGGTTGGTCAGTGGAAACACGGTGGAAGAGCCCAAGGGAAGGGAAGAGGGAAACAACATGCTTACATATGTCCGAGGTGAATCTCCAGGCTTAACTTTCCCCCCTTTTCTTAGAGAAAGCTTTCCCAGATTGACAACTTCATGCACAGCTACTGATCGTCACGTATGTGTATTAGTTAACACTGTTTTGGTAGTATAGCAATTGAAATAACTGTTCGGAGGTTAACTGGACATTACATGTAGGTTTTTTAACTGGAAGAATATGGAGGTAGAGAGACGTGATTTTCAACCCTCAAGTAGGTAAAAGGTTTACATAATATTTTATTTGCGGCTGTGTATTGCCTTCTCTCCTAAGGTATTGGTATTGTTCCCAGAATGAAGGCACACACTCATTCACGTCCAGTCTAATGGGGGCAACTGTAACTTGAAGGGTCCATTCTACATTTAACCCTGATAAGAACAATAATTTATATCTGCGTGACAATGAAGGGGCCACAGCAACACTATAAAACAGAATAAATGTTCAGCTTTATTTATGACGTACTTCCTGTATTTCAGGAAGCTGTGGTGGGGCTTACAGTGGCTCACATATATCCCTATATTCTTTCTGCCCACTTGCTCTTAAAAGCTCACACATATCACTATATTCTTTCTCCCCACTTATACTTTACAGCTGGTGACACTGCATCTCATCACTCAAACCTACTCTCATCAATACCATTCCTTGCTTCAGCTCCACCAGCTCCCGTCAGCTGTGTCAGATGAACAGGGTATGAGATAAAAGGAGAGGCATGGGTCGAGAATAATTCCCCCAGGTTACTACCTGGAGACTGGGTACTTGGTGGTAGGTGCCACTGATTGACAGAATAAAATCAGAATTAGAGCAAATTTAGGGTGAAAGGTGGTTACTTCATTTTTGCAGGGGTGGCCATTGAGGTGGGAAGTGTCTGGCATGGGTGAAGCAAAGGGGTGCACATGAGTGAGGTGAAGATGAAAAGAATGGAAGGGCTCAGAAGCAGAACCATCCTCTCTGGCCTGGAACCACTCCTGGAACCCCTCATTACCACTGAGTCTGGGGCAGTCAGCAGTGAGAATGAAGTGGTCAGCAGTGAGGATGGGAGGTCAATCGTGAGAAGGAGATGTCAGCAGTGAGATGGGGAGGCCAACAATGAGGAAGGAGTTGTTGACTCTGGCTAATACAGCAGACAAGCAAAAAAGCTAAGGACTTAAAAGTCTGTATCAATCCTTTGAGTATGGAGTTACTTTTTCCAGCATGTTTTGGTGAAATGGGAGTAGGAGGATTGCTCTGGAGGTGGAGTCTACACTAACATGGGTGATAAATCATGGCTGACAAGAAAGCAGTAACACATAGAAGGCACCTCCTTTCTGGATCTGTGGCCCGCTCTGTCCGGGTCCCCATCAACATTAATCATGATGGATTTTCCTCTCTCTTCTGATTCCCTCGTCACGCTTCTCAGCCCTGGTGTTCATTATGAGGCCCACAAAGAGTTTTCCTTTCTTCAGGGAGATGCTGATTGGGAAACACTGTAATCACTGTCTGAAATCATTACCCTCATAAATACTTCTTAACTCTGTTACCAAAAATCTCTAATGTGCATCACATGTAGTAGACATATAATAAATACTCACTGTTTATTTATTGTAGAGTGGGTGGATATTTAACCCATCTCTGGACAAGAGCTGGGGGCTGGTCCTTGTGCCCTCCAAGCATTACAATGGCATCTCTTCCTGTCTTTTGTGGAATTCTGAAGGGCTTATTGTACCTTGATATCTGAATAGCAACAATGACTCTCTCTTTAGAAATACTTTGTGGACCTTTACATTTTACATTCCTTTTGCAGATTTTAATTCTGCAAATGTGAATTAAAATTTCAAAAAAAGTTTGGTTCAGCATTGCAGGTGAACTGGTTTATATCAAGGGAGTTTTCTGGCATCTGTCAGCTCCCTGGAGTAGCAGGATTTAATTATCTACAACCATCAGCATTGATGCTGAAAGTAAAAGGCCTCACTGGGGGAAATCCCCCAGAGGATTCCAGGCCTGGCCGAACCCCACTGTGACCAGGGCATCAACCATCTTGCAAATTTTTAAACCCTCTGATGCCTCCTGGTGTCTGGCCAAAGGCTCCCGGGAGATCCCAAGAGAATGGAAATGGTAATTGATTTTTGACACCCCCCAATCTTACACAGCCCAGCACAGGAAGGGATTCGAGCCAGAGTAGAACAGATCCGCCTTTGTGAGCTGGATACATCAGCAGTGGGATGAGGATGGATAGATCAGGGGGCTTTTGTCCTCCATCGTGCAGTCCAGACAATGACGCCCACCTTTTAGGGCTAAAGTAAGGTGTGGTGAGTGGACAGGGTTGGGGTCACAGGACTGGTGAGAATGCAAGCTCCGCTGGCCCTGGCCACCATGTGTTCTCCCAAGGACATCCTGGGGACCCACAGAGGGAGGGGTGCTGCTGTCCCCTAGCTCCCGCCCCACTCTCAGCAGCTGCCCCAAAGGTGTCACCAAGACACTGAGAATCACGATGCGTGGCACTCACTGGGCACCAGCTGTGTGCTCTGCGTCCCCTCGAGCAGCCTTACACCAGCTTTTAGAGGCGGCCGTTACTGCCCTTGCCTCCCGGGGTCAGCAGCGCAAATCTCCCTGAAGAAGAATCCTCTCCCTGGCTCTGCACCAAGGGGCTGCGTTGCCTGTTCTTCTGAGAAGGCTGTCGCATATTTTAATGACATGCATCAAGTGTAAACTT
The DNA here is from genome assembly GCA_004027835.1 of Alouatta palliata. Lineage (NCBI taxonomy): Eukaryota > Metazoa > Chordata > Mammalia > Primates > Atelidae > Alouatta > Alouatta palliata. Next base: position 8,843 of record PVKV010037436.1, read on the forward strand.
TGAAGTAACTTCGCTAAGCTTGCAGGGGTAACACACTTTGTGTTCGTTAATATAGTAATTTTAATGTGAAGACTAAAAGCACTCATTTCTTGTTTCTTTAGTATTCAGTGTATAAATGTTGCAGATTAAATTGAAATACATATTTTGTACCAGTTGCTTGATAAAATTTCTTCAGACGCTGCTTTTCAAACCGTCATTATAATTTTAACATATCTGATTTTCTTAGGTACTTTGAAACCCTAACAAGGAAAAACTGTAAATCTCACGAATAAAATCTTCTCAAGCAATTAAACAATATTTACAGACAGGCTGCTCGACTCAGAGCTGATTTCCTTAAATCCGATTTCCTCAGCCCCACACTGTGGAAGGTCTGAGCAGGTAATTCCTTATTGTGAAGGCTGCCCTACAACAGAGTCCCAGAGGCCAGCAGCACCTCCCAGTCGTGACAAAAGTTACCTCCCGACAGTGCCAAGATTACCCCTGGTTGGGAATCACTGCCTTAAGTAGTTAAACATTGATGAAAAGTTTAATCTTTTTAAAACTTTAAACTTCTTAAGCATTTTGATAAGCTCACAAGTTTATACCTCAGATGCTCATAAACTTCAGATGCCTTTAAAAATCAAAATATCGAAACTCTTACAAAGCTCATTGCTTCAAGCGCAGTTGACGGATGATCAAATCACGAGTTGTCTTCTTTGGCTGGCTACACTCCTGTCTCCCTTCCAGGACTTTCTGAAGCTGCTAAGGGGATGTGCTCACCCGAATAGAAGCAGCTGAATTACGTTTCAGGCCGCCTGAGGTCACGCACCCCTGGCTTCTGGTCAGAGTCTCAGGTCAGGGGACAAGGACTGAGGGTCGAGGTCAGAGATTTGGGACCAGCAGGGGCCCCGGGGCGCCGCTGATGATGATGAGCCCCGAGCTGGCTCTGCCGGCTTCATCCCCAGGCCACGCGCTTCCCTGCTGGGCCTTGCAAACCTCCCAGGGGTCCTGCAAGTCCAGCTTCCTGGGTAGCCTTGTCTCTTTAGAAGTGTAATTCCTCATTTTGACCTGACAGGGTTTGCCGCCTTCTGACCAGCCTTTCCCACGATTGGCGGGGCGGGCCTGTGTGGGCTGATGAGTGCACCACACGCGCGGTAGATGCGATCTGCGCTCACAGGGACAACCGCCTTTCCTCTCGGCGTTCCCCTTTCAGACCCATCCCGGGCTTCTGGTAAACCTTGCCTGCTTTCTGGAGCGCTGCGAGCTGGTTCAGGCTCACAAGGAGTTTTCTCTGCACCAGGGATGGAGTCAGAGACTCTGCGAACACGCAGGGTTAGAGAGGCCAGCCTCGGAGCGGGGCGTGGAGACGGCCTGTCCCGAAAAACACAGAGCAAGAAAATAGGTTACTTCTTTTATATATTTTTGTTTTCACCCCAACTGTGCTGCTTTTTAATAATTTTTTAAAAAATACAAACTATTTTCCCCACACCAGCTTCCGGACAGCCTTGCCTTCACCTGGCACAGTGGGAATGGAGACGGATGTGTGCTTAGATGGTTTAGGCGGGATGTCGTGTGGCCTCAGGGAGAATGAGGTGCTGGGCCCCTTCCCTTCACGACCCTCTGTGTCTGCTGTCAGCCCACAGCATCCCAGCCACCGATGGGGATGGGCACGGTGTCCCCTCCAAGTGTTAGGACCCTGGCGGCCGCTCTTCCCTTCTCTGCAGGCTGGGCCTCTGCAGGCTGTGGCACAAAAATCCTTTTCCTTCTTCTCTGTGAAGGTCCTGTTGGAGCTGCCTCCCGAGTACAGACACCCTTGGCCCGTTTGGGTCTGTCTGTGCTGAGTCAGGGGCTGGTCAGAGGCAGAAGGAACCTGGAACGAGTCCCGTCCATGGGCTGAGCTCCACAGATAATGGTGCTTATTTCTAATCACGACGTTATTATTTGTGGTTGAAATTTGATAGCACAGCAATTTCTGATCTCAGCTCTAAAGAGAATATCTGCCTCCATGGATTATTTTCCACCGTGATGTTTGGAATTTGCTTGTGGTATAATTTATCAACTCCTAAAACTTTAGCCAAAAAGTTTTGTGTGAGGTTTCTAAGTGATGCTTAGAAACCTGAGAAAAATATAAAATGCTCTCAGACAGATCCACATGTCGAGAATACAGCCTTTTTCTAAAATACACAGTGTTTGTGAGTGGGTGAATGGAGGCCCCCAAGGCCCCCAAGGCTCTATTAATTCTGATGTGCACACCTGAGTTCTCCTTCTCCTCTGGGCTCGTGACTCCCTCCTTCTTCTAAGGCAAGTGGGGAGGTTTGAGCACAAACACTCACTGGAATTAAGCCTGATTTGTAGGACTAATGGGGGAGGGAGAGGAGCACCAGCTAGAGGGTCAGGGACCCCGTCTGGGGCTCCCAAGGCTCACAGCAAGTGACACACCTGCCTCTGGTCAGTGCCTGTCTAACTCCTCACGTGGCCACCTTCTATTATCATCACAAAGATCCCTCGTCTCCTGCCCACGACCTCCTCCATGTTGCATGTGAGGTCCCTCAGCATGGGAGCAGGTCTTAGGAACAGCGGAGGGGCTTCGAGAGCAGCAGACACAGCGAGGACTCCTGGACCTGGGTGGGGTCTTGATATCTGGCCTGTTGACATCAGTGGCCCACAGGCCCCATCAGGGCAGCAACAATGCCCAGAGGAGCCTCTGGCTTAAGCGGGTAAGAATCGGAAGGAAGTCTGCGGCTTACGGCTGCTGTGGACTGAAATGCATCCCCACCATCCGAGTGTTGAAGTCCTCAGGCCGCTGGGACGGTGTTGCGTGGGGTCTTCGGGAGGTGCTGAGGTTAGATGGGGCCCTGTGGGTGGGGGCCCAGGATGGGACAGGTGTCTGCCAAGAAGGGATACGGGAGTGCTGGCTTCCTCTGTCAGTTTCTCCAGGCTCAGTGAGAAGGTGCCGTCAGTGAGCCAGGAAGAGGCCTCAGCAGACCCTCCATTGCTGGCAGACACCTTGACCCCAGGCTTGCAGCCCCGAGCTGGCATATGGGTGTCTCATGTTGAAGTGTCTGTGGCTGGGGCTTTGCTTGCGGCCCTGGCTGGCTCAGGTGCTGGTCTCAGCAGCCTGGAGAACAGGGTCAGCCCGACACCCCCTTGGAGGAAGCAAGACACGCAGCCAGGCTGTGTGCAGGTGCCTGCACCCTGGCCTCGAGCCCTCCATGCTGTCTCCTTTAGGTAACGTGCACTTTAAATCCACACTGAAGCACTGCTTCACAGGGGCTTCCTCCGTCCTGACAAACCGTGACCAGCTTCAGTAGGAGCGGGATGTGAATTCCAGACAATAGGCACAGAGCGCAAGGGCGGGCCCTGGCTGCGCTGTGGATGATGCCTGGCCCACAGATGGCAGCTTGGCCCACTGGTTTCCTCCTGGCCCCATCTGGTAAGCAGGCTTTGCCCTGGAGCCGAGAGCCTGGCAGTCCCGGCTGTGCTCCTCTTGGTGAATGTCCTCCGGCCGCTGCCGATCCAGTCGTGGGGCACCCTTGTCTCACAGCCCCGCCACATCCCTATGATATGTGGGTGCAAACACAGGCCTCTATGCACAGGAGCCAATCACATTTCCTCCCCAGAGGGCTGCGGTTCTTCCTGAGCTCTGGGACCTCACAGTGGCGTTTAGACACACAGCCCCGGTTATCGCCCACAGCACGGAGGGAGCTGAGAGAAGGCGATGGTGTGAGTTACTGAACTCAGACATACCGTGAGATGATGACTCTCCAGCCCATCAAAATCCTAATAACGAACTTCAGACATGCCTGAACACCAAAACAGTATGCAAAGAGGATTGTTCTTTGTTTTCTGAAACCTGATGGGTATGAGCAGCTCCCACGCACGCATTTGCATGTTCCCTGCATGAGTCTTCAGGCTGGACAGAGCGTTCCACAAGAGGAACCCTCTGAAAGCAGCCCGTCTCCTGGACGACACCAGAAGTGGCTCGGTTCCTGAGGAGGTGGGGGTCCCTGAGGAGGTGGGGGACGTTCTCCTCAACATCCATTTTAGTTTTGGCAAAGAAGTCCAGGGCATTGGTGCAAACAAACGTGGCTTTCCTCGCCTGCTCTTCTTTACATGGTGTTGCATTTGGGTGTTGCTTCTGTTGCTGGCGATAAAGCCAGGTCAGCATCAGCAGGGCTGACACGAGGGAGCCCAGGTAGGGCTGGAGCAGCCATGGAGGCCTGGGCTCCACGCAGCTTTGTCCAAGTAGACACGGGTGCACTTGAGGCCCCAGAGCCTGGGAGCTGAGTCCCAGTGGCACCTACAACCTGCTGAGGTGGGAGGCGTGGACAGGCAGGTGGATGATCTGTGGCAGCTCCAGAGGCCCCCCCCCCCCGCTGAGCCGGGCAGCAACTCTGCCATCACCATGCAGGGGTGACTTCACGACAGAAACAGAGGCCGGGATGTGAAGCCTCCTGACCAACCAGACTCCGGGAAGCTGGGGTGGAATTTCACACTCACCTGCAGGGCCCCGTGCTCACGGGGATGTCCGCTGACCCGGGCTGGCACCCAGGCTGACCACATGCATCCCTGTTCAGTGAGGGAGGAGGCTGGACTCAAAAAAGGTCAGGTTTGAGCTGTGAATACCACTCAGGTCTTCCTCCTCTTGGATTTGATTTATGTTTTCTAGGGTTGAGCGAACATAACCCCCTGTGGTCCTTGCTCTCTGGAGTTGGGAACCCCTGGCTGAGATGTGCCCAGAGGAAAGAGAGAGAGGGAGGGGCCCACACAGGGAGCTGCAGACCTTTTCACAAAAACCAATTCAAGTGCCCTGGAGGCAACACCCAGGAGAGGCCCCGGGGGTCCCCGTGGAGACAGGGTGAATGCAGTGCAGCCCCACCTTTGTCCAGGCTTGGGAGTGCACACTTGACAGGAGCAGGCCTGATGAAAAAGTGGATGAACACCTGGGTTTCCTCCCCATCACACCTCTGCCTCTTCCCATCCTCGAGGGTGCTGTGGAGGCCAAGGGAATGGTCAGGGCAGGGTGGCATCTAGGAGCCACCAGCTGCATGTACTTCCATTTTATTAGCAGCTCCAGATGCTGTGGGGACTGCGGAAAGAGAAGCCCATGTGCCCTGTGTTCAAATGATCAAAGCTACGAATCACACTAACAGTGTGCTGTGGGCCCACACTTAGAACAACGCACATGACACTGACCACATTGGAATCTCACCTAGACAATGCGTCTGACACTGACCACGCTGGACCCTCACCTAGAACAACGCACGTGACACTGACCACACTGGAATCTCACCTAGACAACGCACGTGACACTGACCATGCTGGACCCTCACCTAGACAACACACCTGACACTGACCACGCTGGACCCTCACCTAGAACAACGCACGTGACACTGACCACGCTGGACCCTCACGTAGAACAACACACGTGACACTGACCACGCTGACCCTCACCTAGAACAACGCGCCTGACACTGACCACGCTGGACCCTCACGTAGAACAACACACGTGACGCTGACCACACTGGACCCTCACCTAGAGCAATGCGCCTGACACTGACCACGCTGGACCCTCACCTAGAACAACGCACCTGACACTGACCATGCTGGACCCTCACCTAGAACAACGCACCTGACACTGACCATGCTGGACCCTCACGTAGAACAACACACGTGACACTGACCACGCTGACCCTCACCTAGAACAACGCACCTGACACTGACCACGCTGGAATCTCACCTAGAACAACGCACGTGACACTGACCACGCTGACCCTCACCTAGAACAACACACGTGACACTGACCACATTGGAATCTCACCTAGACAATGCGTCTGACACTGACCACGCTGGACCCTCAC
>PVKV010037437.1:0-14801 GCA_004027835.1 Alouatta palliata
ATTTAGTTTAAAAACCAGGCAGCACATAAATAAACTAATTGGAAGTATGTGCACTCAGATTTTAGTGTCTTTTAATAAATTTGAAGTTTTAGAGTCTTCCCAAAGCAGAAGTAATATGAGATCCTAGGCTTCACCTGTTAGAAAAATGTTAGCATTGAGTTTAATAGGATGAAAAAGTTCTTCCTGGTTGAGAGAGGGAGACGGTGGTTACATGGAGAAATTAATCCAAGAGTAATGACACTGAGATCCTTGACACACTTGTCATCTAAAGAAGACACACACTCACACACGCTCACACCCACTCATACATAATAAAAGCTTTGACGGGATGAGAGGGACCTGCTTGTATGCACTATTTTCTGCAAAGAAAATATGTTTATGGGCAATAAATGAAGGTATTTGATTTCAACCATATTATGAAAAAAATTGTCAGCAGAGTGTTAAGAGGAACTTCCATAATAAATCTTGGCATTTCCTCATTTAATAGAGACTAGATGTCCTGCTTAAAGCTGAAGTTTGTGTTCTATTAGGTACAAATGTCACTGCCCATGACTCCTAGCAGGATGTTTACGACCTGCAATTAGATATCCTAGGATGTTTAATTCTGCTTGCCTTTGAATTTCCTTTCAAAAGCAACCCTCTTTCCCTCACTGTTCACTGCCATCTAGTGAATTTATCTGGGAAAGAAACCATAGCTGGGAAGAAGACGCTTTTTTAAAAAAGACAACAGCTTTCATCAGTGATTGCCTTGTCAATGATAATGGAGCAGGAGGATGGAGGCTCTTGGCGAACAGGCCATGGCAGAGACAATGAAATGCTACCCATCAGAGCAGAACACATTAACAAAGGCCCTGTCCAGGGGAAGCTTCTGGAAGGAGCAGCTCAGGTGAGCAACTCATGACAGCTCCAGGCTTCTGATCTGACAGTCTGGCTCAACAGAATGAAAGTCTCTTCCCTTTGATTCCCCTTTGGTTGAATCCAAATGTAAGGCAACAAGGCGCGTTGCCCATCCTGGGTAGATGTTAGGGGCTTGGTACAGAGAAAGGGTGCGTGGAATGATGAGGCCTGTGCAGGAGCCCCAGTCTACATGGGAGGCATCAAAACCATGTTAATGATACCCACTGGGGGACGATCACAGAACTGAAGCAAGCGGTAATTAGAATGGAAACGTAATGATGTGCCACTATCCTGCTCTCCTGCTTCCCTACTCTGGTGTGGGCCAGTCTCCAAACACAAAGGCTGTAATCTCCTTTCAAACGGAGAGCAGCCTCCACCCAGGGTCACCCATACTGTTCTTCCATCACTCAAACAGAAAACTGTATGAGAGAGGTTGGCATTGTACTGATTCAGTGAGCCCTGCCTGGCTCCGTGTGGCCCTATTAGAAAAATCCTATCTCCTTCGGAATCCACTGTGCCTCTCAATCCACCTTGCCTCTCTCTATTGGGATGAGGTTGGCAAGGGTGATCTTTGGTAACTCCGCTCTGTCCAGGCTCTTTTTATTTTTTGAGACGGAGCCTTCTTGTGTCACCCAGGCAGGAGTGCAGTGGTGCAATCTCGGCTCACTTCACTACAACCTCTGCCTCCCAGGTTCAAGCAATACTCTGCCTCACCCTCCTGAGTAGCTGGGACTATGGTTGCCCACCACCATGCCTGGCTAATTTTTGTATTTTTAGTAGAGACGGGATTTCGCCATCTTGGCCAGGCTGGTCTCAAACTCCTGACCTCATAATCCATCCGCCTTGGCTTCCCAAAGTGCTGGGATTACAGGCGTGAGCCACTGCGTCCAGCCTGTTTGTGTGTTTCTTATGTTCGTTTCAAAAATGAACTGAATTGATGCCTCTGTAGCTCCCCAGAAAGATGAATTGGAGATTTGCAGTGGCTACTGCCATTGGACCATATATGTGTGTGCATACCAAGTGTGCATGTATGGCCATATGTGCATGGATGTGTATCTATGCCTGTGCATGAATGTGCATGCTTGTGTGTGTGAACACATGTGCATGGATGTATATCTATGCCTGCTCATGAATGTGCATGCTTGTGTATGCACATGTATATGAGTGTGTGTGTGAACACATGTGCATGGATGTATATCTGTATGTACATATGTGCATGTCTCTGTGTGATGGTGAAGGAACTGATGATTTTGAGTCTCTTATTGCTGTGAATTGTCTCTGAAGGGTGAGTTTTTATGACTGTGATAGTTAAGGGGAAATGAAGACAAAGAAACCAATGATTTTAATAATTAAACGAGACCAAAATGAAACTGTAACATTCATTTTTTTCATGCAAGAGACCACTGATCATTCAGCTCATGATACCTCTCCCCACCAGCATTCTCCAGAGTAAATGTTTCTCTCCCCAGGAACTAGTTCAAGTTTTAAAAGATTCTGCATGGGACTGCCTGGGTGCTTCCTGCTAGCCCTCAATTTCGTGCTCAGAATAGATTCTCCCCGTTGCAAAAATGGCACTGTCACTTGGCACTGAGCCACTCACTGATTTGATGCCATTCATATCGTAATTTACAGTTGTCAATTGAATTGGAAGGCTTAAACTATTCATGGGGACATAAGCTATTAATAGAGCAACACATAAAGAGCCGAAGGAACTCGCTGGGATACCGCAGTTTGAATTATTTTACATACACACTTCTAAATGCACTCTCAACCTTAGGACTTTGCAGCCTGGCCCCCAAAAATTGTTTCTCTCCAGCACAGTGAATCAAATCCCTGTTCAATACCAAGCAATGAAACAAAGATCACATGTGCCAGTTTTAGCCCATATATGATTTACCATGTAAATAAGCATAGCCAACATGCTTTCCAAAATATGACCCACTTCTCCAGAGTTTAATCATGCTGAGGCATCTTCCAGAGGGTGGGGGTCCCACTCCAGGGCAAGCCCACACCAATGGAAATGGCCAGAGCACTCACTGTCCATGAATCGTAAAACCAGAAGATGAACAGGAAGACATACGGACTGCAAGTGGAAAACTGGAACGCTACAGTAATGCTCTGAATTTGGATCATATGTGCCCAATTGTGAGAGGCTGTAAAAATAACCCTCACCATCCTGTTCTTGTGGAAAAAAAGGCACCAAGCCTTCTGCTGTGATTGGGTTATTCCCCTCCAAAATTCATACATTGAAATCTAATTCCCAACGCATTGGTATTAAGAAGAGGGACTTTTGGGAAGTGATTAGATCATGAAAGTGGAATCTTCATGAATGGGATTAGTGTCCTTATAAAAGAGGCTGGAGGGAAAATGTTTGCCCCTTCTGTTTATGAGGACACATAGAAGGGACATCTGTGAGAACTGGGCCCTCACCAGACACCAGATCTGCTGTTGCTTTGATCTTGACCTTCCCAGCCTCCAAAACTGTGAGCTATCAATTTCTCTTGCTTATAAACTATCCAGTCCAAGGTATTTTGTTATAGCAGCTTGAACTGACTAAGCCACCTGCTTTAATTGACTTCTTTCCCTGGCAACAATTATGTAGAGAGACTCCTGATCACCAAATCCCACTAGATGTAGGGAGCTAAGATTTGAGTTCCTAACAGAAATCTTCTGGGCAACTTTGGGCCAAATTACTTCCTAAACTAACTCTGCAAATAAATACGTTTTTCAATGTTAGATAATCTACTCCAAAGCTTCAAGACATAAATCACGTAAAAAGGGAAAGATTGAAGCAGTTGATTTTGCAGGGGATGCATTTTGCTTGGCCATGAAAAGAGCTGGGTAGACCTGAACGCTGCTCTGTGGGAGTTGACAACTCAGGAGAAACAGCTGAGCATGAGCATTATGGGAACACTATGACAATGCATTATTTCCCACCCACATCACATTTAGATGCATTGCATCCTATTTACTCACTAAAGAACAAAACAGCAGGCTGAGCACTGTGGCTCACGCCTATAATCCCAACACTTTGGGAGGCCAAGGCAGAAGGATCACCTGAGGTCAGGAGTTTGAGGCCAGCCTGGCCAACATGGTGAAACCCCATCTCTACTAAAAATACAAAAATTAACTGGGCATGGTGGCAGGTGCCTATAATCCCAGCTACTTGGGAGGCTGAGGCAGGAGAATCGCTTGAATGCGGGAAGTGAAAATTGCAGTGAGCCAAGATCATGCCATTGCACTCCAGCCTGGGTAAAACAGCGAGACTACATCTCAAAAAAAAAAAAAAAAAAAAAAAGAGTCATTTGTGAAAGGCATCCTGCTATATGCCATGGATTCTCTATCTGTAGGAAATTTTGGAAATAGAATTTTTGAGAAATTTTAATTGCTTAAATGAGTTACAATGAAGTTTTTAAAAAGTCATTCATTCCAATTGCTGACTTTTGTTCTCTGGCTAACAGGAAGGATTAAGGCAGTAAGAAATATGAATAATTATTAGGATAATAAAGTAGCTAGTATTTAATGAACACTAACTATGTTCTAGGCAACTGTACTAAATGCTATTAAGTGAATCATCTTTTTAATCTCAATTTTCACAGTGTTCTTTAAGATAATCTCACCTGTCTGCCTTACAGAGGAGGAAGTTGAATTGCCCAAGTTTAAAGAGGTAACATAGAACAGAACTGAGGTGAAAACTTTGGATTGTTAGATTCCAAATTTAGTGCTTTTAATTATTATACTTATAGATATATTATGTCTTAGATATTTAGTTATATATTCAATATATAAGTAAATTATAATTTATAATTTATAGATGATAGAATTTATAATATACATATATGCAATATAAATTATATATATAAATTATATGTTATATAATTTATTAATTTTATTATTATTATTTTTAGACAGAGTCTCGCTCTGTCACCCAAGCTGGAGTGCAATGGCATGATCTTGGCTCACTGCAACTTCCGCCTCCCGGGTTCAAGCGATTCTTCTGCCTCAGCCTCCCGAGTAGCTGGGACTACAGGCGCTTGCCACCACACCTGGCTAATTTTCCTGTTTTTTTTTTAGTAGAGATGGGGTTTCCCCATGTTGGCCAGGCTGCTTTTGATCTCCAGACCTCATGATCCGCCTGCCTCAGCCTCCCAAAGTGCTGGGATTATAGGCGTGAGCCACCATGCCTGGCCTATGTTATATAATTTATTTTCCTAGCCCAAGAAGGTCTTACTGGATTACTGTGGTAGCCGTCAAACTGGTCACCCTAATTCCTGACTCTGCTCAAGTAAGTCCATCCCTGTAAATTTCCATTAGAGTTGTGGTCCTAAAATGCAAGTCATATCATTCTCTCCAATATTCTCAATCCAGCATTTCTCAATCATTCCCTTTGCTTGACCGATAAAGGAAATATTTCTGAATATGTTTCTCAAGAGCCCCTAAATCTAGTCTCTTCCCCTGGTGCGTCCCTAGCACCCAGTTTGGACATCTTTGTTCAAGGGTCACAGGGTCTGAGACCTTCGCTCACACCATGGACACAGACTGCCCTGCTTTCCTGGCACAGCACAACACAGTGGGCATGCGTATGAGCTTTGGAGTTGCTGGAGCTGGGACTCAAACTCCAGCTCTGCCACTTTTCAGTGGTAGGAGCTTGGATTACTTGTGTAGCTTTTCTAAGCCTTCTTTTCTTCATCTGAAAACATGCATTGTTGAGAGCATCCAACGAAATCACAGGTGCACTTCACTTTGCACACAGTATTCATGAAATGGAAGCTGTTTTTATTTGCCTTGGGGAACTCTATGCCCTTTCTTAGATCTGCTTTTTGAGGACATCCAGGTATATAGGCCTCGCTCCATCTCAGTGGAGCCTCAGACTCCATCAATGCCACACTCAGGCCTGACATTTCACCTAAACTCTGAGCCCATATCCATGGTTCAGCTTTCCTCTTACTCCTAATCCTGATATAATTCCAATCACCTCTTCCAAATGTGTCCAGCAAAATGCTCATTATACTCTAAATTTATAGGGCAGAGTTAGCAAAGAGATGAGAGATAGAAGAGAAAACATCAGAAAACTTCCAAGATAATTATGACCAGAATAGCTATGACTCCTTGAACACTATGTGGCAAATCCTGCTTTAAGTGTTTATGTGCACAGCGCTCCCTTGGTGTATGGGGAGGACTGATTCCAGGACCCCTGCATGTGCCCAAACCCAGGCACACCCAAGCCCCACAATCAGCCCTAAAGAACTCATATACAAAAGTGGGCCCTGTTTATATGTGGGTTTCACATCCTGTAAATATGATATTTCTGATCATTTGGTTGAAAAAAAAAAAGCCATGCGTAAGTGGACCTGTGCAGTTCAAATCCATGTTGTTCAAGGGTCAACTGTATTTACTTAATAAATGTTCAAAAGAGTGGTATAATTTTTTTTTAAAATTCTTCGACACTGAGTAATTTTATTCCATATGTAAGCTTTTTCCTAAAAGATATATTAATATTGCGTTACAAATAAGACAGCAAATCTGGTCCAGTTGTGACTATATTTGACAAAAACATTTGATCTTCCTACTGTTTTCTATTTCTTGGATAAATTTCTTTAGGAGTGGTATAATTTTTAATGGTCCCTTTTACATCTATTACTTAGAGAGATTAAATACTTTGTAAATAATGGAGCCCAATAATCTTTTTAAACTTTTTTACTTTTGGAGACATGGTCTCCCTCTGTTGCCCAGGCTGGCCTCAAACTCTTGGCTCAAGTGACCTTCCAGGCTCAGCTTACCAAGTGGCTGGAGCCTGGTTTGAACCAAGGCAACCTGGCTTTACAGCCTCGGTTCCAAGCAGGTACCTTCTCCCTCCATCGCTTGCCTGGCTCTCTCCTCAATTCTCCATCCCTGCTGTATATACAAACTCTAGGGTAGAGCACAGATCTCTGGTTTTCACCCTCATGTACCAGACAGGTGGCTCATCCACTCCTTGTTTTGCAGTCAGCTCAGCAAACCTAGTTGCTGTGCCCGGCTGGCTCTGTCATTTATGTCAACTTCATTTCCACTGTCATCTCGATTCACCTGAACTTATGAATTTAAAATCACTTATTGCATGTGGTGAAAGAAACATTTCCATTTTCTATCAGTTTTTTATTTGAAGTAGCATCCATGCTGGAGCTTCAAAGAATTCATTAGAAATATTCGACTGCAGCTAGAGCTTGAGACTCTTGGATGCTTGGAAAAAACATCTAGAAAAATTCCTTGTAAAAAATATTTTCAAATTATTCCATCATTATCTGCAAGGATAGGCTGGGTTTGGGGCCTGAGAAACCTAGTTAGAGAGGTTTTAGGAAGAGCTATTTGAAAAAGACTTTTCCACCATATTTTCTCTCCCTCTAAGAGTCTGAATAAATGAAAGAAGTCAACCTTTCTATATATGGTTATAGTCTAGAATCTGGGATATTTTATTTTATCTACTTACTGGGTCTTAGGATCAGCTGCACAGTGAATCAATATGAGAAAAGCCAATCTGTTCAAGATTGTTGAAGTTAAGATTATTGAAGATTATTTCATGCTGAAAATAGAACATACACATATATATTTCTGATTGATGTGGTTTTCGGTGCCTTTCATTTCCTCCACCCTACTTCCTATACTTTTTAGGTTTTCTAATAACAGAAAAAATAAATATCTAAGGGAAAACCAATCATTTGATTACTTTAGAAGGAAAACTCTGAACTAGAAGTTGGGAGTGTTAGATACAGTTTTAACTCTGTGTTAACTTTGTACAAATCTTTTGGCATCTCAGAACCCAAGCCTTTGGGTCCTCACAATGAGTGGGTTGGTTGGAGCTGCAATGTTTAGACCTCAGGCCCCACACCCCAGGGTTCCCACAAGAACCTCTGACATTCCCTAACCCCTTAGCCCTGAACCACCCCAGGCTTCTACCAAAACAGCTCTGTGTTATCTATTACATGTTTTACCTTTTAAGATTCCCCATACTATTTCTATTTAAAAACATTTGACTTATAACAAAAAAGTTTGCAAGTCTCTGGGCTAGGTGGCTTCTCCCCTGTGATTTCATAATCCTATGGCTAATGAGGACTGCAGGCTCTCCCAGAACTTTCTACAGTGTTTCTTCTTGGGGGCAATGAAACTCGTGGAATTGGTCTGCAACAATTAACTTTGCTGAGACATTTCCCAGACTTTTTTCTTAAAATTATTACTTGCTGCGGGGTCAGTCTTATGAGTAGACAAAATAAGACTAGGTAGTCTGCTCCTCAAAAGGCCCTCAGATACTCACCATTGGCTGAAATTCCAAGGACATTTATTTATGCTCTATTACAATTTGCATATGAATTAGTTTCAATACGTCTTTTGAGATGTGAGGAGAGAGAGAAAAATAACACTGAGGACCTAGAGAGAGAGCCCGTCAGATGATGGGCAAAGTGCTGAAGAAAGGAAATGAAAAGAAAAATTGATGACACTTTTTTTTGTGTGTGTGACAGTCTCACTCTATCACCCAGGCTGGAGTGCAGTGGCACAATCTTGGCTCACTGCAGCCTTTGCCTCTGGGGTTCAAGCGATTATCCTGCCTCAGCCTCCCAAGTAGCTGAGATTACAGGCATGGGCCACCATGCCTAGCTAAGTTTTGTACTTTTAGTAGAAATGGGTTTCACCTTGTTGGCCAAGATGGTCTCCATCTCCTGACTTTGTGATTAACCCAGCTTGTCCTCCCCAAGTGCTGGGATTACAGGTGTGAACCACCACACCCAGCCAACACTTTCTACTTATGTCATACCCTATCCATATTTGGATCTGGTTCACATGATCACTATCTCCATGTGTGTGAGCTTCTACATTCAAATATGCGTGGTTTCTAAAGCAACACAACACAACACATCTCTCCTTGTGAATGATGCCCATGAACTCGTCAAAGAGCAAAGCACAGAGGTATACTCTCTTCCGCTTCCCTTCCTCTTCATTTTGGTATATTCTCTCAAGAGCATCTTGTCTAATTTTAGATGTATCTCCCATCAGTTATTGGATGACCATCATTTCTTAGCTATCTGCAGAACTTAATGCAAAAAATCAAGCTGCTTTTACTGGATTTAAGTCCAGCCCCTAGACTACCACACTTTTGGGGAATAGAAGATGCACATTTCCTCCCAGTTAAGCATCTTTTGGGAAAACACAAGATGTAAAAGAGCTCAGAAAAAGCTACAAGAAAAGAACACAAGTGAGGTGGTCCACAGATTGGAAGATTCTTTCCTAAGTGACAGAGCCTAAGCTTCTCACACCAGCAACAAGTCTCCTGGAATACCTTTGCAGCATGAAGCTTAATCACCTTCAAGAGATGCACTGGGCCGGGCACTGTGACTCATGCCTGTAATCCCAGCACCTTGGGAGGCCAAGGCGGGCAGATGACTTGAGGTCAGGAATTTGAGACCAGCCTGGCCAACACAGTGAAACCCCATCTCTACTAAAAATATAAAAACTAGCCAGGCATGGTGGCACAGGCCTATAGTCCCAGTTATTCAGGAGGCTGAGGCAGGAGAATCACTTGAACCTGGGAGGTGGACACACTGAGTAATTTCCTGTTTATTTCTCATTCACCCAGCTCTTCGTTGCACAGGTACATGAGGGTGCTCTGACCACAGAGGACCAACACCCAGTCCATCCTCCCAGAATGCACTGGTTATCTCACAACCCACAGTTTAAAATGCCTTGGAAATTAAGGGACTTTTAGTGGAAAGGGATACTTCAGAGAAGCTTTTCCCTGTAAATTGTCTCAATTTTATCCACAGCAAATATCTGAACTTCAAAAGCTTACTGAAATTAGATGGATTTGGCTTCTAGTACAACTTTCTTGAGTCTTGAAGATAGTGAGAAAAAAAAAAAAATTCCTGCCGAAATGTACTGCAAAGAGAAAGGCTTGGGTATTCTCATTTTGGCATGTAGCCCTTAAAGAGATCTGACAGCTCAATTTTCCAATATGATACGCAGGAAATATGAAATTAGCTCTCAATTATATCTGGTACAGTGATTATGTGCACGGGAGGTTTTACGTGGGGCAACCTGTCACAGCCACTTTCTGAAGCTTTATTTTTCTAGAATTCAAAACCCAGCCTATAAGAAATGGAAAGCACTTGGGAGAAAGTTGGAGGGAAGAAAGGATTTACATTTCATTCTATGTGGGTGTGATTCCTATCTAATTTCATAACAGAAGACTCCCTTCACACAGGTGCCTTGGCCAATAGCAGGCCCTACTGCTGAAGTGACAGAGACAGCCAGCATCCACCCCAACAGGCTTCATCCTCTTCTCCACGTAAGAAAAGACTCATTTCAATCAGATCAGCAACATGGCCATCTCATCTAAAAAATTATACAAATGCAGCCTCACTCAGATGTGTTCTGTGACTGAGCTTTGCCTAATGAGGAGTTAATAGAAATCTCCTGAAAGGTTAGGGTGAACCTTCTCTCTCCTTTTTTCCTACTGCAGCCTGGAATACAGACATGATGCCTGGATTTCAAGTAGCCATTTGGGGTCATGAGGTGATCCACTGAGAATGGTGGAGGAGAAAAATACCAGAGGCCTAAGTTTCTGCTGACTCCAGAACTTCTAAAACAGCCCTGTATTAACTGCCTACAGACTGTTTTTTTTTTCCACAAAAGAAAAATAAATATCTATCTTGTTTAAGCCACTATGAGTACAGCTAGTAAGCATTAGTTTTTCTGTTATATAAAGCTGAATGTAAAATGAATTTATATCATCAGTGTATTTATTTCAAATATCAGGTTCTTATTAGTACATAAGTGCTAAGATAAGGCAGCACACTCTAAGGGCACCTTACTTCACCTGCCCACACTATGGCCAGAGTCACTACTGGAATAATTAGTTGGAAGGTCACTAAGATGTTTTTCTTCCCTCCCTTCCTATCATCTATCTTTTTTCTATGATAATACCTAGAATTTTTTTCAATTCTAAATTTCATAAAGATCACATTGAAATGATGAATTTAAAATGACTGAACCCATCCTAAGCTAAAAGAATTATGTATAGTCAATGATTCCTACTAAGCTTAAGTCAACTGACTACAGATAAGGTATGGTAGGGTGCCAGTACCTCCTTGCTGTGCATTGGAGAAAATCCTGGCTTAGAGAATGGTCTTTTTGCATTTTCCCCCATGCTTTATGTGCTTTCCATGGTCCTCCTGCCATCGAGGTCTACACTGTCGAGGTCTACACTGCCATTGAGGTCTACACTGCCATCAAGGTCTACACCATTGAGGTCTACACTGCCATCAAGGTCTACACTGTCATCAAGGGTACACTGCCACTGAGGTTACACTACTGTCAATGTCTACACTGCCATCAAGGTCTACACTGTGATGCTCACTTCCCTGCCCTAGATCTCTTACTTTGACTTAAACCAGACCTCAGTCTCTGTCCATATAATTGCTCAAGTCTAGAACTCCAGTCTACTTCTCCAAGCAAATTTCCTTTCTTTCCAGACACTCTATTTCCCGGAAAGGGAAGGTGAGGCCATACAGAGCATGACAAAAATCTGGATCTCAATGACACCAACATGATTTCTCACTTGCTTTATCCACACTACTCACAAGACGGCCTCAGAAAAACAAAATCACTACTACCAACACCAAAGTGGCTGGTAATCATTTAAAATTTTTTAAAGTTCATTTTGTCATTTGGGATGCATAATGAAATTGCTGTGACATAAAAGTCGCTTTGCAGTTTGGAGATTTCTGAAGGAACTTGAAACCAAGCCACCATTTTTCTCAGCAATCCCATTAGTGGGCATGTACCCAAAATAAAAGAAATCATTCGAGCCAAAAGACACCCACACTCGTATATTATCACAGCATTACAACAGCAAAGACATGGACTCAAGCTAAGTGCCCAGCAACAGTGGGTTTGATAAATAAACTGTGGTACACATACACCATGGAATACTATGCAGTCTTCAAAAAGATTGAAATCATGTTCTTTGCGGCAACATGAATGCAGCTGGAGGCCATTATCCTGAGCAAATTAACACAGGAACAGAAAACCAAATACTGCATGTTCTCACTTCTAAGTGGGAGTTTAACAGTGGGTACTCATGGACATAAATATGGGAACAAAAGATGCTGGAGACTACTTAAGAGGGGAGAGACGGAAGGGACAAGGGCTGAAGAACTACCTATTGGGTACTCTGCTCACTATTGGGCTGACAGGATCATTTGTAACCCAAACTTCAGTGTGACACAATATACGTGAGTAACAAACCTACATGTGAACCCCCCCAGTATAAAATAAAAGTTGAAATTGTAATACAATAAACTAAACTTGCTTTAAATAGTTCCTCTCTGTGTGTTTATGCCATCAACCAGATGTACATTTAGGTTTATCTTTTTTTTTTTTTTTTTAACATTTAGGAGTTGTTTAAAGTTAGCTTTTTAATATTTATACAACAGGTTTACATCATTCTACATCTGTTAAAAAAAAAATACATAGCCAAAGTTCATAGCTTCCATCATTATCTCATTCATGTTGTTGCATCATTTTTCCTGTAGGTAACCAGTTAACCCCTCTGTGTGTGTGACTGGTGATACCTTTGCTCTATTTAACAATCATAAACAAATGTGTGTATATATTCATTTCTTTCCTTTTCTAGAAAACAGCATATACTTTCTCAGCTAACTTTTGCATATAATAATATATCTGGAAAAGCACTCTGTAGTTGTATATAGAAGAGTTACTCGTTTCTTTTTAGAGTTATGAGATATTCTTTCCTGTGGCTGGACCACAGTTTATTTACCCAGACACCAATGGATGGACATTTGGGTTATTTCAGGTTGCTTTTCTTTTGCTATGATAAATAATGCTTCAATGAGTAGTCGTAGGAATAAGTGTTTTTGTACTCTGTCTTAGTGGTAGATATCCTGAAGTGAACCAAAAAGTAAATGCGTATGTGATTTTGCTATACATGTTATCAAATTCCCTTTGATAGGCGCTGTACTGCCTTGCATTCCCACCAGCAATCTCTGCAAGTGCCTAATTCTTTACAGTCTCTCCAATAGAATTTATTGCCAAACTGTGGGCTTTTCATCCCTCTGTAGTGAGAAACGCCATTTTCATGTCACTTTAATTGGCATTTCTCTTACTGGTATCAAGAACAGCATCTTTCTTAGGTTTCAGCTCTATTTTCAGATAAATGCATTTTAAAACATCTCACAAGCTAGGCATTATTATTTAGCTTTAATGCATGGGTTATATTTTGTGATACTGATTAAGTGCATTTGAGCTGGCTATTCAGCAGATCTTTATGACCACTGATCACCAAATCTGTCTGAAGTTTATAGAAATCTCTTCTACTTTAGGACAGCACACTTGAGAAGTAGTATTATGAGGGCTGAGGTTTAAACTCTTTGGCATATTTGGGGTGTGTGATCAGAAATGTGTCTGAATTGGAATGTTGCCTTAATGAACATGTGTATAGAGCTTCACTATTAATTCTAATGAGAATTCTGTACCAACAGAAACCAGATACCTCCTCATCAAGAACTAAACCCAATTAGACAGTCCTGTTTAGCAAAAAGAAGGACTGGGGAAATGGCTTGTTTAAAATAACCTTGGAGAAAGAACACACTTACAGGCTGGGTCTCCTCACAGGAAAAATAAGATAAAGAGTTGAAGAATCAACAATATGCCCCTCAGATTTGCTAAAGAAATGAAATAGAATGAATTCCTGAAGGGCAGGGATAAAGTAAAAAAAGGACTGATAGAAGAAAATTACTACACAGAAACAAAAATAAATTCAATAGGGAAAAGCAGAAAGAGGCAAGAGCAAAATTCCTATGGACTCCTGCAACCCCAAAGTCTCTGGATGCCATGAGACCTTCCCAGATCTCTGTAGGTCATATAACTTTTCACATTTTTTCTGACTTATTGATAAGGTCGGCCATTTTCCCACTTTCTTGATTGCATCCAATTTAATACCTTATTGATCATATCCTGTCTCTTACTACTCTATTTGTTTCACTTACATGAAATACTCTACAAGGGTTGAAGAGTACAAGAGATTCCAAGCTCCTCCTATGCACTTTCTTGACGGAGAAACAAATATGGACTGAAAGATACTGATTGAGTAAAAGGATCTCAGAAAAAAAAAAAAAAAGCCTCTGAAGAAACTCCTTAAAAGAAGCAATGGGTGAGGTATTGCACCCTGCAAAGGCTGAGAAGGAATCATGCATTCATTCTCTTCCATAGTCAGTTCCTTAGTAGACCATAATCTCGTTTGTTTCACTAGTGGATGAAAGTTACAAAGAAAGTGAAAGTTCTGTAAAGAAGGAGAAGAGAATAACAAAATAATACAAAATGAGTGTTGCAAAAAAAAAAAAAAGTCAAGATATATACTTGTTTCTTTTAAGAACATAAAAATAGAGTGTCCCAATTACTGTCATCACCTGCACTTAAAATTGAACATATTCTCCTGCTGCAGAACAAAATACATAATCCAGTGTGTTTCCCATTGCATCTAAGCTGCCAGAAAAATTGGAGCAAAATTCATCAAGAATTTGTGTCAGCTTCTCAATGTAAGTGCCTAGAAGTTTACATGTTTCCACTTCTTAAAAGTGCTTTCGGGGCTGGGCACGGTGGCTCAAGACTGTAATCCCAGCACTTTGGGAGGCTGAGGCGGGTGGATCACGAGGTAAAGAGATCGAGACCATCCTGGCCAACATGGTGAAACCCCGTCTCTACTAAAAAATACAAAAAACAATTAGCTGAGGCAGGAGAATTGCTTGAACCCGGGAGACAGCGGTTGCAGTGAGCCGAGATCACGCCACTGCACTCCAACCTGGCACCTGGCAACAGAGCAAGACTCTGTCTCAAAAAAAAAAAAAAAAAAAAAAAAA
>PVKV010037439.1:0-14799 GCA_004027835.1 Alouatta palliata
GGGTGGATCACGAGGTCAAGAGATCGAGACCATCCTGGTCAACATGGTGAAACCCCGTCTCTACTAAAAATACAAAAATTAGCTGGGCATGGTGGCACATGCCTGTAGTCCCAGCTACTCGGGAGGCTGAGGCAGGAGAATTGCTTGAATCCAGGAGGCGGAGGTTGCGGTGAGCCGAGATCGCGCCATTGCACTCCAGCCTGGGTAACAAGAGCGAAACTCCGTCTCAAAAAAAAAAAAGTACTTTAACCCTTTATGAAAAAATAATAGTTAATATTTTTGTCTTTTGAATAGTGAAGTTGTACTTTAGAAAACAGAATAAAAACATAAAATATGTATTAAAATTTCTGCCCAGGAAGATAAGAGCATAAACCAATAAATAACTTCACTAATGGGCTCAGAAAATTCTCTAGGCTCAAATTTATCAAAGACATTAATTATCTGAAATCTTAACGAAAGTGAAATAAGTTCATAACTGGGAGAAGACATTTGAATAAATATTTAAAAGATTTAAAATTAAGGATACATAAAGAATTTTAACAAATAAGAACAAATTAATAACCAAAACATGTCAACTCACATTTCACAGAAGAAAACCTATATTGGCTAATAAACTTAGGATGAAATGTTAAACCTCATAAGTACTCAGGAAATATGCATAAGACTATAGTGAGGTAACATTTTATATCCACTTAATTGGAAAAATCAAAAAGTATAAAAAAGCCAAATGTTGCAGATATGTGAATCAAAGGTTTTCTTATTATTGGTGGAGTCAGTTGGTGCAATCATTTTTGTAGACAATTTGGCATTGTCTAGTTTAATTAAGTATTTATGAATTTACAACCCAACAATTCCATGCCTAGATAAATGCATTAGAGAAACTTACACACCCTGGGATGCAAGTACAAGAAGGTTCAAAGGGCCAGGCACGGTGGCTCAAGCCTGTAATCCCAGCACTTGGGGAAACCAAGGTGGCAGATCACGTTAGGTCAGGAGTTCGAGACCAGCATGGCCAACATGGTGAAACCCTTTCTCTACTAAAAATACAAAAATTAGCCAGGCATGGTGGCAGGTGCCTGTAATCCCAGCTATTGGGGAGGCTGAGGCAGGAGAATTACTTGAGGCGGGGAGGTGGAGGTTGCAGTGAGTTGAGATCACATCACTGCACTCCAGCCTGGGTAAAAAAGAGCAAAACTCCGTCTCAAAAAAAAAAAAAAGAAGGTTCCAAGAAGCACTGTTCATGAGTATGAGAGCAAAGTTAAATACAAAACAGAGGAAGCTTAAATATTCACTGACAGGGATAACTTATGGAATATTTATACAATGGAAAATTACAGTAAAAGTAATCTATGGTTACATGCAACAATATGAATAAATCTTAGTTACATAATGTTGAATAAAAGATGCAAGTCTAAGACTATAGGTAATGTATTCACTTTCATAAAGTTCACAAAAATTTAAAAATTAATAACTTATTTACAGATGCATACACCTGTGTTAAGCTGTACTTTTTAAAGCAAAATAATGAAAAGCCAAAATCAGGATAGAAATTATCTCTGTGAGGAAGGCCAGAGAAGACAGCAATCTGGAGTTAGACTTCAGTTATTTATAAGATATTGGTACTCTGAGTGTCATAGGCATCCGTATATTTTTAATAATTAATTAGTTAATGAAGTGGTAAATGACTGACATAAATTAAAGTCTATCCATAGGACAATGATGAGAGTGTGCCACAAACTAAGACTTGCAACTAATTCTGAGTTGCTGGAGATTAAAAGCAATCGTAAATGTATTTATGAAAAACGAGCAGAACTCCATAGCACTATCTGAGAAGAAATGTCCATGCTCTACCAGTAAGTAAATTGATCAAATATTTAGCCCTGGAATTTGGTAGGGAACCATATGGAATATGACTGGCAAGGTTGGATGACAAGAAGACATAGGGAAGATATTTTTTATTTAAGAAATAGCAAGTATAAAGAGAAAAATATGTAAATATATATGTGTGTACATATATATTTATATACACATATATATTACACTCAGGGAAGTAAAAGGAATTAAAATAACTAGAACAAATGCAGCAAATCAGATAAATGCAAGATATGAATGTAGTAAGCTAAAAAGAAGTCCATGTAAATTAAAAGAACTTGAATATATGCTAAGAAATATATTAATAAATGGTGAAAATAACTTACCAAGAGGAACTATTTACTAATAACCCCTGGGCACTATGCAGAGCACATAGTCATAATGCCTTGTGTAATCTCTACCTCCTTTTTATAGCTTAGGGGACTGAGGCCCCTAAATTTGTGTAAAATTTATTTATACAAAAAACATAGCTAACAATTTAACTTTCAACTAATTTAGTAGGCAAATATTATTTCCTAAGATTTCATCATGTTTTAAGTTTATCATATAAGTGGATGTGAAAGACATGGAAATGTGACACCCAGATTCTCCTTCATCAATAACAGCTAGATATTCTCCAGCTGCCACCTGCTTCAATGCCCACCTTAGCTGCAAAAAGCCACCTTCCGTGAGGTCACACCTATCCCAGGAGAGCCTACAACACAAAGTTTGTATCAGTGTCCATTTCTAGGAATTCAACCAGAGACATTAGTAATTACTTTTTATTAGATGCCCATTAATGTCATAGTAACTATATCTGACCAAAAAGCAAGCAACTGATTGCGGTTAAACTGGCAAATAGGAGAGGAAATTGCTTTACAAAGAAAGTTTTAAAAGTAACTCAGGATTCAGCGTCCAGCAATATCGTAGGCCAGATACCCCATGAAACTCTCACCACCACCACCCCTCAACCGCACCCCACCCCTGCCGAAGGAAACATCTAAAAAAGCTGAATAAATTATTACACACACACACTTTTTTTTTTTTTGAGACGGTGTCATGCTCTGTCGCCAGGCTGGAGGGAGTGGTGCAATCTCCACTCACTGCAACCTCCACCTTCCAGGTTCAAGGATTCTCCTGCCTCAGCCTCCCGAGTAGCTGGGACTAAAGGCATGCACCACCACTCTCAGTTAATTTTTGTATTTTTAGTAGAGACAGGGTTTCACCATGTTGGCCAGGATGGTCTCAATCTCTTGACCGGATGATCCACCCACCTCAGCCTCCCAAAGTGCTGGGATTACAGGCATGAGCCCCACGCCCAGCTCACACACACACTTTTAAAAATATGCATGGCTTAGCCAAAAAAAGTAAGGGAAGTCCTCAGAAGTCAGAAAAGAAAATAAGAATCCAGAGAAATAAGCTATCACTGAAGCTACTGTTCACCCTGGTGCTATCTGCCAATTTTTTTACTGATAATTTCTGTTTTGACAGGACAGAAACATTTCAAAGAAATACTCTACAAAAAGTTCCACAGAAATTCCCCACAGCAATCTCCCACAAAGACCAGGATCCCTAAAGGCAACATCATCAGTGCATGAACTAAGAAAAATCTTTCTTACAGCAGAAAAAGATGCTACAGTCACTTAGCTGTCTTGCCATAGTTTGAAGCAGTATGGAAAGGGAGACAGAGAGACATAATGACTTACGATTAGTATGCTAGGGCTGCTATAACAACATAGAGTCCTGAGTGGCTTAAAGATAAATGTGCTTTCTCATTGTTCTGGATGTCAGAAGTCCAAGATCAAGGTGGCCAGTAGGGTTGACTTTTCTTGAGGCCCCTTTCCTTGCTTTGCAGATGACTGCTTACTCACTGTGACTTCACATCACTTTGCTCTGTGCATACGGGTCCCTGGCATCCCTCCATGTATTCAAAATTACTCTTTTTACAGGAACACAAGTCAGACTGGAATAAGGCCCACACTAACAACCTCATTTTAACATAATCACCTCTTTTAAGACCCTGTTTCTAAACACATTCTGAGGTACCAGTGGTTAGTGCTTCAACATATAAACGTCAGCGGGTGGGGAGAGAAACAATTCAGGCCATAATACTTGTTAGCAATAGGTCTGAAATCACTGACCCTAATTTCTCATCTCCTATTCTTTCTTTAACCTATTCTACCTCTCCACCAAATCAGCCATTTTTCAAGGTCACCAATGACCTCTACACATAGCAAAATGAAGATATCGGTTATCAATGCTCATCATACTTATTCTATCAGCATAAGGCACAGTTGGTCATTTCATCATACTTGAAGCACCTTCTTCACTTGACTTTCAGGACACTCCATTTTCTTGGTTTTCTTCCTACCTTCCAGGATACTCCTTCTGAGTAACCTCAGCGAACTCTTTCTTCTCTATTCTTAAAATAGACCTCTCTTTAGGCTACACTCAAAATGTAATCCAAGTAAATGTCCAGGATTGCCAAATTTATATTTCCAGTTCAGTCCTCTTCCAAACTCATATATTCATTCAACTGTCTACTCGGTATTTCTACTTGTATTTCTAGTGGACATCTCCAACCCAGCATATCCAAACTTAAATTCCTTGTTTTCTTCCCTGGAACTTCCTTTCCATGTTAGCTGATGTCAAATCTATTCTTCTCATGGTTCAGCCAAAATCATGTTGTTATACCTGAATCCTCTTTTTACTTGGGTGCATATTAATATTACTGTTTAAAGTTCTTCAAACAGTAAAACTGTTTTAGCAGCACAGGAGAAAAACAAAGAAAAAATGCTTGCAATGAACATGTTCAGTTGATACTACCAATAGTGACCTAAGATTTAAACTTGACTTCAGACTAAAATCTATTTTCAACCAAGACACGGTGAAACAAATAAAAACAAAAATTTAAGTGAAAAATGGAAATAATGAACACAAACTGAACTCCATTCATTTATCAATTTATAAAAATAGCAACAAAATATTTCACATCATTGAAAGTACTGTGATGTGCAAAGACTTCTAAGGCATGACCTTTTATTAGATATTACTGTAAAAACTGCCAGATTGGATCCCTAGGGTGAGTGATGCATAGTGACACAGAAGGAAGTACAGGAAAGGAAATAACCACCCACTGTCGTCTTGCCATCACCTTATTGTGTCTGAAAAAGGAGGAACTCTGATCTGCTAATTTCCCCATGCCTATCCTTTCTTATCACAATTAATTCTAATTATGACATCCAGGATTCCATAAAAATTTGGCACTAGTTTTAAGTCACAATAAAGTTTGTCACCACAAAGCTTCTTAAATTTGATTAAACCTCAAGCTCCACTGATGAGATACTTACCAGTTTTTGCTTTTAATTGTATGCCCAGCACCTAAATCACAGTGGATGCTCACTAATAGATACTGAATTAAAAGTTACTCTGCAGTAGTTACTTCTAACAACCTGTTAGCATCCAAAGCTGACAACTATCAGCATGCAGAGGCTGGCAATCTGTGGATTCTGCCATCTGGCATCTATGCTGAGAAAGAGAAACTCCCAAATAACCTTCCTCCAAAAAGGAACACATTTGTTAATTTAAAAACGCATGCTTCTGATTTGCTGGAGATAATATGAATAATCTAGCACACTATGATATCTCTTTATTTCCTCAACCAGACTTATTTACTGTACAAGTTTTTAACAAGAAAATTCACCTGGACTTTGAAGAAAAAAATGAACAACTCCTATATTAATTAAGCTCTCTTTTGCCTTGCCTTCTGGCCTTGGCCTTTTTCATTCAGCTCTCACTTTCAATGCTACCTGAACCTTCTTCCTCACCAGTCTTAGTGAAGTGACGCAAATGTGTTCTAGTTCAGTGCCCTCTACTCTTTGCACAATAGTACTTATTATAATGTACTGAAACTGTTTTTAATGATCTGTATCCTCCAAGTGGACCTAAGAGATCGAACAACTGGTTCTATACAGAACACAGAAGGGTAAAAAGAGGAAATAAAAACTCTAAAAATGTTTCTGTATTTTGTATAGTTTCTGTAGTTTGTATATGTTGAAGGTGTATACTCTCTTTGAGCAAAGTAGAAGCCTCTAAGCTTATTGCTTTGTAAGAATAATGAGCAAAAATAGACTGAAATAGACAGGAAGCTACCAGATGGGATGCATCATTAATAACATCTAACTATAAGCCTCATCAAGAGTTGATGTGAGGGCATGTTTCTTCCTATGTGTTCCTCCAAAGCTGCCAGTAATGGCTTTGCTTAGATCTAAAATTGTGAAGGCAGGAATTATTTCTATTTTGTTCATTTTGCTCATGTTTTCAGAACCCAACACAGGGCCAGATCCACATATTAAGTACTCAAAACATTTGCTGAGTGTTAAATGAATTTTGCTATATAAAAGTCTGCTGTTTCCTCTTGTTCTTATTTACAGTAAAAATCGTGTTGACAATTATAAATATTTTCTGACCATTTTTTCCTACTTTCAGTCATCCCGTCTTTTTATGTACTAATATTGGGACTTATCTGGAATTCCCACCCAGCAATCTTCTTCAGCCTCCCCTCAGTAGTCCATCAAATGAATCAGTAGTAGTATCACTATATTCTTCTGTGTGGGAAAAATATCACTGAAAAAAATATTTTTCTTACTGATACTTTCAGAATAGCTAATGTACTTCACAAAATTACAGTTAAAATGTTGGAAAAATGTGTAATATGTAAACATTTACTTAAACATTTAAATAAATATATGTTGTATTTACCTATCAACTCACATATTTAGTGTTTCTTTTGTATTTACATATATGCAGCATATACTAATGCATATATTTAAATCGCTATTATATTGCTTTTTTATATCTCTATAAAAATATTAGTTGATTTCCTCCTATTTTTGGATGTTTTTCATTTACTTATTAATGAATCATTAAATTTTAAAACTGGAACTGTATTAATTCTGCTAAACATGTCCTTTAGAATCATGAAACTACTTTAACACATGAGCTCTCTCTCAGACCAAGCAAGTTTGAATTTTAGATCATCAATTTTTAGAAATAGAAGTAATTATAGCTCATCTCAAATAACAAATGAAACAAACTCACAACAGATGACTTCTAGACATTTGGTCTCTTGACATAATCCATGTCTCTAATTTAGGAAAATTCAAAAATATGTGTTCAAATACCAAAAGAGTATCAGGGAAACCTTTAGGACCTGGCACACTATGATTTCCAATACTGATGAAAAAGGACTATGAGGATTCTGTTGCAAGAGATTTCCAGCATTTCTGTGATAAGTGTAACTTTACTAGCAGCCACTGTTATGAGAATAACTACAGCACGGTCCCATCCACGACCCCGAGGCTTGCAGGTAGAACCGAGAAGACTGCCACCTCACATTGTTACTGCTATCAACAAATCTTTCAACTCCAGATATAAGGCTATTAGGTTTCCACTAACAGTCATTCCACTATATAAACTAGATGATAAACTCTGAAAACTATTAATAGCATGCAGACTTGTTTACAACTCTAGTACTTATGAAAATATGCTTATTTCATTTGCACATTTGTAAAAATTAGCAAGCATTGACATAACATGAACAATGAAGATGTATACTTTAGAAGTTAGAAAAAAGTTGATACGAAATTAAAGCCTAACTGTAGGTGAACTTTGTGAAAATAACTGAGAATTGTTGTAACGCAATTTTATTTTAACAACAGGTCACATTTTACCTCATTAAAAAAAAAAACAGTAAGATTAAGAGCAAGATGGCTGACTAGAAGCAACTACTGTGTGCTGCCCTCATGGAGAAAAGTGAAGCGGCAAGTAAATACAGCACCTTGAACTAAGCATGCAGGTACATGCATAGGGATTCATCAGGAAAACAACTCGACCCAAAGAGAATGGAGAAAAGCAACACAGGATGACTGCCCACCCTGCAGCAACACAGAGCCAAGGTAGCCTCCTCAACCCAGGGAAGTGGTGAATTGAGTTAGTAACCCTAGGAACCCATACCCCTCCCATAGATCTCTGCAACCCTTATGTCGGGAGATCCCCTGGTGAACCCCTACACCAGGACCTTCAGTCTGACATGTAGAGCATCTGGTGAGGCACACATGAAGCTCCAGGAGCATTAGATACCCAGGCTTCCCAGAAAAGGCAGCTGCAACTCCAGCAAGCTGGATGTTAGGCCTACATACATACCCTAGGAAAGGAGCTAGTCCAGGGGCTGAGTAGCAATGGTCTGCAGGCCCTGCTTTCATGGCACCTCCCAGGGTAAGACCCAGGATAAGATAAGACAAGATAAGACAAGATGACAAGACAAGGCAAGACAAGATTGATGAGGAACTCCAGCCAGTCATGCAGAGCAGTGCCACACCTCCTTGAGATGAAGCTCCCAGAGAGAGGGGCAAGCCAACATCTTTGCTGTTTCACAACCTTAATCATGTTGCCTTTGGACTATGGGAAATCAGGGGCAATTAGGGACTGCAGTGGTACCCTAGCATGGCACAGCAGCTCTACAAAGAGGCAGCTAGACTGCTAGGCTGCTTTTTCACACGAGTCCCAGATCTCATTTTTCTTCACTGGGCAGAATCCCCCCACCAAGGTCTACAGTGCCCCTGCTGGTGTTTTCCAGCTGGCAGCAGTCCCAAACCTCCCTGGGATGGATTCCCAGAGGGAAGGGCATACCACTATCTTTGCTATTTGGCCACCTTAGCCATTCTTGCCTTTAGACTTTGGAGTATCCTAGGTAACTGGGGGCTGGAGCAGACATAGCTGCTCTAAAGTGGTAAAGTGGGGGCAGCATGGTATTGCTGAAGTCATGGGTCAGGTGGCCCTACCCAGGTGGGAGATGAGAGTACTGGGACCTCCGTCTAGTATAGTCTGACCACTTTTCCGTGAGGTGAGTGCTGCTGGGGGTCTGAATCAGCCTCTGGCCACCACGGACTCTCCAGAGTGTGGAGACAGCAAGCATGAAGGCTGTAAGAAAGCAAATACAGCAACCACTCTCCCCATTGGGAGTTCTGTCCCAGGGAGTTGTAGAGCTGCTACTGGCTCAACAGTCCCATTTGGAGGGTGGTTGTAGACCCAGGATGGGAGGACCCACCCAATGAGGAGACATGGGATCAGGGACCCACATAGCAAATAGTTTGGCCACTTTTCCATAGGGGTGCTGTCGTACGCTGGGAATCTGCTCCAGTTGCTAGTAACCTTGGATTTTTCAGTACCTGAAGGTATCAACAGTGAAGGTTGCAAAACAGCAGATGGTGTCCTGCACCTCTCACTGGGAGCTCCATCCCAGAAAGGTACATACCTGTTGCTGGCCGGAACACAATGACACGGGTGGCTGGATACCCTGCTTGACAGGTCCCACCAAGTAAAAAGAATAAGACTAGGGACCTACATAAAGCTTCATAGAGCAGCTACGCTGTGTTTAATCAGGGGGAGCCCAGCAGTTAAAGCGATACCCACACACAGAGATGAGAAAGAACCAATGCAAGGACTTCAGCAACTTGTGTGGCCAGAGTGTCTTATGTCCTCCAAACAGCTGCACTAGTTCTCCAACAAGGGTTCTTAATCCCAGGCTGAAGTGGCTGAATTGACAGAAATAGAATTCAGAATATGGGTAAGAATGAAGATCATCAAGATTGAGGAGAACAGCAAAACGCAATCCAAGGAAACCAAGAACCAATAAAATGATAAGGAGCTGACAGATTAGCCAGTGTAAGAGAGAAACTAACTGATCCGATAAGGCTGAAAAACGCACTACAAGAATTTCACAATGTAATCGCAAGTATTAACAGCAGAGTAGAACAAGCTGAGGAAAGAATCTCAGAACTTGAAGACTGGCTCTCTGAAATAAGACACACACAAAAATAAAGAAAAAAAACTAAAAAGCAACAAAATCTCCAAGAAATACGGGATTATGTAAAGAGACTAAATATGTGAGTCACTAGCATCCCTGAAAGGGACAAGGAGAAAGCAAATAACGTGGAAAACATATTTCAGGATATTGTCCATGAAAAATTCCCCACCTTGCTACAGAAGCTAACAGTCAAATTCAGGAAATACAGAGAAACCCTGCAAGATTCTACACAAGAAGATTATCCGCAAGACACATTATCATCAGATTTTCCAAGGTCAAAATGAAAGAATGTTAAAGGTAGCTAGAGAGAAAGAGCAGATCACATACATAGGAAACCCCATGAGGCTAACAGTGGACCTCTCTGCAGAAACCATATTAGCCAGAAGACATTGGCAGCCTAAGTTAACATTCTTATAGAAAAAAAATTTTCAATCAAGAATTTCATATCCAGCGAAACTAAGCTTCCTCAGAAAAGGAGAAATAAGATCCTTTCCAGATAAGCAAATGCTAAGGAAGTTTGTTACCAAGAGACTCACCTTAAAATAGATATTGAAAGAAGCACTAAATATGGAAAGCAAACAAAGCTAAGTAAACAGACCACTGAAACTATAAAGTAACCACAAAAATAAGCCAGCATAACTGGCTAAAACACATGACAGGATCAAATCCACATGTATCAATACTAACTCTGAATGTAAACAGGCTAAATCCCATTTAAAAAGTACAAAGTATAAAGCTGGAAAAAAAAAAAGCAAGATGTAATAGTATGCTTCTTCAAGAGACCCTTCTCATATGCAATGACACCCATAGCAGCATCAAAATAAAGAGATGGAGGAAAATATATCAAGCAAATAAAATCGAGAAAAAAAGCAGAGGTTGCAACCCTAATTTCATATAAAACAGATTTTAAACTAAAAAAGAACAAAAATGACTAAAAAAAAAAAAAAAAAGAAAAGAATTACATAATGGTAAAGGGTTTAATTCAACAAGAAGACCTAACTATCCTAAATATATATGCACCCAACACAGGAGCAACTAGATTCATAAAGCAAGTTCTTAAACACCTACAAAGAAACTTAGACTCCCACAAAATAATAGCAGGAGACATCAACACTCCAATGACAGTCTTAGAGAGATCAGTGAGAAAGAAAATTAACAAAGACATTCAGGACCTGAACTCAACATTGGACCATATGAATCTGATAGATCTCTACAGAACTCTCCACACAAAAACAACCGAAAATACATTCTTCTCATTGCTACAAGGCACACAGGTTAAAATTGACCATACAATCAACATAAAACAATCCTCAGCAAATCCAAAAGAACCAAAATCATACCAAACACATTTTCAGACCACAGCACAATAAAAATCAAGAATAAAAAAATTACTGAAAACCATGCAAATACATGGAAATTAAACAAGCTGCTCCTCCATGAATTTGGAGTAAATAATGAAATAAAGACAGAAATCAAGAAGTTTTTTAGGGCCGGGCGCGGTGGCTCATGCCTGTAATCCCAGCACTTTGGGAGGCCGAGGCGGGTGGATCACGAGGTCAAGAGATCGAGACCATCCTGGTCAACATGGTGAAACCCCGTCTCTACTAAAAATACAAAAATTAGCTGGGCATGGTGGCACATGCCTGTAGTCCCAGGCTGAGGCAGAAGAATTGCTTGAACCCAGGAGGCGGAGGTTGCGGTGAGCCGAGATCGCGCCATTGCACTCCAGCCTGGGTAACAAGAGTGAAACTCCGTCTCAAAAAAAGAAGTTTTTTGAAACTAGTGAGAACAAAGATACAACATACCAGAATCTCTGGGACACAGCTAAGGCAGTATTAAGAGGGAAATTTATAGCATTAAATGCCTACATCAGAAAGTTAGAAAGATCTCAAATTAAAAACCTAACATCACAACTAGAAAAAGTAGAACAGCAAGAGCAAACCAAACCCAAAGCTAGCAGAAGATAAGAAATTATCAAAATCAGAGCTGAACTGAAAGAGACTGAGACACAAAAAGCAAATCAAAAATCACTGAATCCAGGAGTCAATTTTTCTGAAGAAGTTAGATAGGCTAGTATCTAGACTAATAAAGAAAAGAGATAAGGTCCAAGTAAACACAATAAGAAACAACAAAGGAGATATTACCACTGTCCCCACAGAAATACAAATAACCATCAGAGACTACTACAAACACACAAACTAGAAAACCTAGATGAGATGGATAAATTCCTGAATGCATACACCCCCTCAAGACTGCACCAGGAAGAAACTGATTCCCTGAACAGACCAAAAATGAGCCCTGAAATTAAATCAGTAATAAATAGCCTATCAATACACAAAAAAAAGCCCAAGACCAGATGGATTCACAGCTTAATTCTACTACATGTGCAAGAAAGATCTGGTACCACTTCTATTGAAACTGTTACAAAAAATTGAAGAAAAGTGACTCCTCCACTCATTCTATGAGGCCTGCATCTTCCTGATACTAAAACCTGGCAGAGGCACAACAACAACAACAACAACAACAACAAAAAGAAACGTCAGGCCAATATCCTCAATAAACACATATGCAAAAATTGTCAACAAAATACTGGCAAATCAAATCCAGAAACACATCAAAAAACTAATCAATGACTATGAAAAAGGCTTTATCCCTGGGATGCAAGGTTGGTTTAACATATGCAAATCAATATATGTCATACATCACATAAACAGAACTAAAGATAAAAACCACAAGATCATCTCAATAGATCCAGAAAAGGCTTTTGATAAAATTCACCATCCCTTGATTTTTAAAACTCTCAATAAACTAGGTATTGAAAGACCATACCACAAAATAGTAAGAGCTATCTATGGCAAGCTCACAGCCAACATCATACTAAATAGGCAGAAGCATTCCCCTTGAAAACTGGCACAAGAGAAAGATGTCTTCTCTCCCCTCTCCTGTTCAACTTAATATTCAAAGTCCTTGCCAGAGCAATCAGACAAGAGAAAGAAAGAAAGGGCATCTAAATAGAAAGGCACGAAGCTAAACTATCCTTGTTTGTAGATGACATGATTCTATATCTAGAAAACTCCATGGTCTCAACCCATAAGTTCCTTCATCTGATAAACAACTTCAGCAAAGTTTCAGGATACAAAATCAACATACAAATATCACTAGCACTCCAACAAGTCAAGCCAAGAGCCTCATCAGGAAGGCAATCCCATTCACCATTATAACAAAAACAACAAAATACCTGGGAATACAACTAACCAGAGAGGTAAAAGATGTCTACAAAAATTAGAAAACACTGCTCAAAGAAACCAGAGATGACACAAATGAAAAAATACCTCATGCTCATAGATAGGAAGAATCAATATTATTAAACTGGTCATATTGTCTAAAGCAATTTACAGATTCAAAGCTATTCCTATCTAAGTACCAATGCCATTCTTCACATAACTAGGAGAAAGCTATTTTAAAATTCATATGGAACCAAAAAAGAGTTAAAATAGCCCAGGCAATCCTAAACATAAAGAACAAAGCTAGAGTTCACATTACCTGACCTCAAACTATACTACAGGGCTACAGTAACTAAAACAAAAACATGGCATTGTTACAAAAACAGACATACAGATCAAGGAAACAGAGTAGAGAACCCAGAAATAATGCCACACACCTACAACCATCTGATCTTAGACAAAGCTGACAAAAACATGCAATGGGGAAAGGACTCCTTATTCAATAAATGGTGCTGGGATAACTGGCTAGCCATATGCAGAAGGTTGAAACTGGATGCATTTCTTACACCATATGCAAAAATCAACTCAAAATGGAGTAAAGAGTTAAATGTAAAACCCAAAACTATGAAAGCGCTGAAAAACAACCTAGGCAATACCATTCAGAATAGCAACAGGCAAAGATTTCGTGACAAACGCACCAAAAGCAATCACACCAAAAGTAAAAATTGACAAATGAGATCTAATTAAACGTAAGAGCTTCTGCTCAGCAACAAAAAACCATAAACAGAGTAAACAGACAAGCTAGAGAATGGGAGAAAATATTTGCAAACTATACATCTGAAAAATGTCTAATATCTATAGGGAACTTAAGTTTACTAGGACAAAACCCCATTAAAAAGTGGGCAAATGACATAAACATCAACTTTCCAAAAGAAGACATACATGCAACCAACAATCATATGAACAATAGCTCAACATCACTCATCATTGGAGAAAAGCAAATCAAAACCAAAATGATATACGATCTCACACCAGTCAGAATGGCTATTACTTTTAAAAAGTCAAAAAATAACAGACGCTGCTAAGGTTGTAAAGAAAAGAGAATGCTTATACACTGTTGGTAGGAGTGTAAGTTAGTTTAACCATTGTGGAAGGCAATCTGGTGATTCCTCAAAGAGCTAAAAACAGAACTAACATTTGATCCAACAATCCTGTTATTGGGTATATACCCAACAGAATATAAATCATTCTACCATGAACACATACACATGCACATGTTCATTGCAGTAATATTCACAATAGCAAAGACATGGAATCAATATAAATTCCACTAATGGTAGACTGAAAAAATAAAATGTAGTTCACATGCACCATGGAATACTACACAGCCATAAAAAAAGAATGAGTGTCCTTTGAAGGAACATGAATGGAGCTGGAAAGCATCATCCTTTGAAAAACAAAACAGAAACAGAAAATCAAATACCATATTTTCTCACAAGTGGCAGCTGAATGATGAGAACACGTGGACACAAAGAGGGAAACAACAGACATTAGGGCCTACTTGAGAGTGGAGGCTGAGATAAGAGAGAGGATCAGAAAAACAACTATTGGGTACTATCCTTAGTACCTGGGGGACAATCTGTACAACAAACCCCTATGACACAAGTTTACCTATATAACAAACCTGAACATGTACCCCTTAACCTAAAATAAAGTTTTTTAAAAGAATATTAAATTGTAAAATATACATGAATGTCAAGTATTCATAAATAGATTCAAAAGAAAGAAAAGAAAGGAATTAAGAGAAAGGAAAGAGAAGAAAGAAAGGGAAGGGAAGGGAAGGGAAGGGAAGGGAAG
>PVKV010037440.1:0-14794 GCA_004027835.1 Alouatta palliata
GTGGCACAGCCCTGGTGTGGTGAGGTGATTCTGGTCCGGGTGGCACAGCCCTGGTGTGGTGAGGTGATTCAGGTCCATTGGCACAGCTATGGTATGGTGAGGTGATTCTGGTCCAGGTGGCACAGCCCTGGTGTGATGAGGTGATTCTGGTCTGTTGGCACAGCCCGGGTGTGGTGAGGTGATTCTGGTCCGGGTGGCACAGCCCTGGTGTGATGAGGTGGCGCTGGTCTGGGTGGGTGCAGGCTGCCTGCCTTGGCATGGATGAGGACACATTTGGGTGGGGGCTGCGAGGGCTCCCAGTGCACCCAGTCTATGTATACAGTAAACTCACTGGTCTGACACATCAGCCTGGCTGGGGTTGTGTATTATCTCCATTAACTTCCTGGGGAAACCGAGGCTGCTCCTGGTATGGCACCTGCCTGCACCTCATGACAGGTTGGGTCTGGAACCCTGGCCTTTAGCCCCAAGTTCTCTGTGACCTGCAGGATGTGGGTGGCACTGAGTGGTCCCTGGGGAGGGGGCAGGAGGCGGGAGCAGAAGCCAGACCAGTACAGAGAATGCGGAGACAGTCCCCTCGGTGGGGCTGGGGTGAGCAGCTGGCAGAGGGGTCTGCTGGCCTGAACTCTCATCCCCCAGACTGGGCAAGGGAGTGGGGATGCTCTCGGGGCCCACTGAGGAGGAGAGCCTGAACTCCCAGCCGCGGGCCCCTGCAGTGAAGTGGGGGCTGGCATGCTCCATGCTGGGGCTCTTCCCAAGCGGGGGTTGGTCATGGAGGGGGTGCCCTGGGTCCTAGGGGCTGTGGATGGCAGACCCGAGTCCACATGGTGGCAGTGACGATTATTTCTTTGCTCAGCCGTTCCCCCTCACCTTGGGGCGTCTCAGGGGGTCAGTCTCATAAACAAGCAGTTCTCAGCTTCTCAGGGCGCAGGGCCCTTCCCTCTCCTTGCTGATGTCCACTCAGCCCCGGGGAGGCCTGTCTGGGTCAGCGGCAGGTCCCCTGGAGCCCGGGCCTTGGCGGGCAGCGCAGAGGCCTGGGCTGCATCTGTGGGAGGGGAGTGCAGGGGATCGCGCCTTGGCCGAGGGTCGGAAGTTCAGCATCGTGCTGCTGGCTGGGGGAGCTGGGGCAGGTCCTGGCTCCTCCCCGGGCTGCACTTTTCACATCTTGTATGAGGCAGGGCTGGGTGGTGAAGTCTTCGCTGAGGGAACGTGACGGGTGCCTGTCTGGGCCCCGTCGTCTCCCAGGACTAGGGGACTGAGGAGCAAGCATCCTCCGTGTAGACGCCAGAGGACGGGAAACACCCACAAGGAGGAGGGTCTGGAAAATGGAGGTTTCTGGACGACCAAGTGGCTGCTTCTTGAAAACCCTCCTTCTGAAAGGGACTGATTTGCAACCACTTCTCCCTGGAGTCAAGGAGGGGCCCACTGGTCTCTTCAGCAGCTGCACCTGTGGGTTTGCAGCTTGGCCCAGTCTCAGCTCCGCTGGTCAGTCGGGGCAAATACAGCCTGGTGCAGGCTGCAAGGCTGATTTAGGATTAAATGAGACGAGACGTGTAGGGTGCCCCATGCCACCTCCGAGGCACTGCTGTTGGGAGGCCAGCATGTTCTAGAAGCATCACCCTCCACCAGGCAGGGCGGCCCTCTCCTGGAAGCCTCTGACCGTCTCCCGGGTCCAGCCTGGTCTTTCATAGCTGGAAGCAGGGGCTGCCTGTGCCTTTTCACTCAAAAGGGAGGCGTTTCTGTTTCTTGAAAATATAAGCATTACTGTTCTTTAAAGTAGACGTAAAATTCAGGTCTTCAAGATTTTTCTTACAGAGGGATTTTCACAATATACATGTGACCACCACTTCTTAAACATTTACTATGCGAACTGTTTTAAAGTAAAAAAACAAACAAACAAAAAAAACAAACAAAAAAAATGCAAACGGTTCTATTGAAAAAAAGGTATCAAAAACCTGTAAGCGGCAAAGCCAGAATTCGGGCCCAGGTGTGTGGACGCTGCCTCTCTGTGTGCTCGGGTTCCTCCGTGTCCCTGCTGAGCTGGCACCAAGAGTCCCTTCCCAGCCCCCAACTCCCCACGCCCACCAACCCCTCATTCTCCTCCAGCCCCTCATTATCTCAGCTCTGCACGTGGAAAATCAATAAATAATTTGCATAGTGCTCTCTCCCCCTGCCTTTTATCAATATTTAATGACAGGCTGCGGGATGCGTTTGGTGTGTGTCCTTCTGGGCCCCTCCTAATGGGATAGCGACGGAGGTCTCTGCAGGTGCCCAGGCTCACAGATCGCCTCCTGGACAAGGCCCGGCTGGCTGCGATTGGCTGGGCGGGCGGCGGGCCTGGAGGAACACCGTGATGAATTTTAACAACCTGGGAAGACTGTGGCACCGGCTGCTGTGCAATTAGCGGCCTGTGGATGTCAGGGTGGGTTCCAGATGGGAGGTGTGGGGGCCTCCTCTCTGCCGGCTCAGCTGGGAGGGGGCACATGGGGTGGGCTGGAGTCATAGACCTAGAGGGAGGGGCCCCTCTCCCAGCCGCGTGTCCTCCTCTCTGGCACTCAGAGGGAGGTGGTGTTTCATTTGGTTCAGCAGCTGCCCAGAAACCCTGGCCGCTCCACGGCTGTGCGCCCTACACCAAGCGGGTCCACTCGGGCCCCTCCCCCAATAACGCAGAAGCCGATCACCCCTTCGGAGTTCAAGCCTCTCTGAGACAAGCTGACCCTGGTCTGCACCCATTAGGCGGTGCCTTTGGGCTGGAGTCCACACTGGCTGGTGACAGGGTTAGTAAATAAGGCTGCTGGTGACAGCTCCGGAGGCACAGAGGAACACGTAACGTCAGCTTCCGCCCGTCCTGTAACCAGGAGGGGTGCCGGGGAGCCGTGTGGGGGGCTCACTCGCCGCTGCTCTGAGTCTCTGGGTCTGGATTCCTTGCCCATAAATATTTTGACCCCGCCCCCAGGAGGCCCAGCCTGCGGCGGCAGCGGCTTTCCCGAGACTCCAGTACGAGTGTGTGCCGGGCCAGCACTGGCCAGGGAGGAGGTGGCTGCTCGGCTGGTGACAGCTGGTCCCTCTGATATACGGACACTCTGGGCTCCGGGATTATTCTGACTGTGGAGGTATCGCCCTTCGGGAAGGGCAACCCAGTGGGCCTGTGGGCTTAGCCCCAAGGAATGTTTGGCTTTGGGGTGCGTGGGCTTGGAGGGGCGTTGCTTGCTCCGCTGGGGCCAGGCTCATGCCCTCGGAGGCCGCACAGCCCCCAGGCCTCCCCAGGTCCTCCTCTGGACAGGCTCCCTTTGTCTTTGAGGACGTGGGAAGACCCTGAGAGGGAGCTGTCCCGGACTGACGGCGAGTGCCCATTTTACACTCAGCAGCTCGGTGGGAGCTCTGCGTGTGGCCCGAAGCTGTGTCCCTTCTGTGGCGGGTGGCATCGCCCAGGCGGCTGGGGCCCTTCTATCCTCCTGTGGCTGCATGTTCGACCCTGGGCAAAGCAGGGTGAGGCGCTGTCTCGGGGCCAGGGTCCTGCTCTGCAGTGGGGGGTCCCCCGGAGGGAGAGGAGGGTGTCGGGCTGAGGGGACTGGATTCTGGGGTCACAGGGCCCTGCAGGCCTCCCTTGCTGGTCACCTGCTCAGGCCAGGCACTCAGTCACTCTGTGCCTCAGTTCCCATCATACCCGCGGACCTCGAAGCTGCCTCCTGGGAAGTCAGGAACATGGGGCATATTGGGGACGCCTTGAGTTCTTCTCTGCCCGGCTGCTGCTTGGCCATCCCACTTTCCCACCGGAGCTCCTGGAGCCGGCCCTGTGTGGGTGCCACCCAACTCTCTCAGGCTCGGACCTGCTGGTGACTCTCCACGTTCGGAACCACCATCCCTGCAGGTCCTCTCTGCCCCCTGCGTCTGCACAGGTGGCCTACCCAGGTCCCCAGAGCTCCTGTCCCTCAGGCTGGGCTGCCCCGGGGAAGGAGCACAGCCAGGAATGAGGCCTGCAAACGAAATGCTGGTCAGAGCCTGCCCACCAGGCCACGTGACAGGTGGCCTGCAGGCTCCCTGGGCTCCTGGGCACCCCTGGTGGCACTGGCAGTTGAGAAGAGAGGTGGTCCCAAGGACTGTGGCATCCTTCCCGAAAGTCTCTGCTCCTTCACAGCAGAAACGAATCAGGGTGGGTGTCGGCTCATGGCGAGGAGCTGGGGCGGGGAACACGGGCACCAGGGACCCAGTCAAAGGCTGCAGTGGTGCCCGAGTGTGCAGCCTGAGGCTTTGCCTCCTGGGAGGTGATGGGGTGGGGGCGCCCCCTGGGTGAACCTGCAGCGTAGAACAGCACGGCGGCCAGGGCCCGGGGAGGTGGGCATGGAGAGGTGTGCCGGAGGGTCTCGGATGCTCTGAAGACATGAGAGGCGTTCAGATGCCATGAAGAGCGGGGACGCCGTCCTGTGGGTGGAGATGGTCTGGAAGGTCCTGGCTGAGGGGCGACTGTGGTGGGTGTGGGCTGGCGAAGCCTCCGGGCAGTGGCCAGCCTGGTGCCCTTAAGCTGCTCTGCCTGTCATGGTACCAGGACCCTTGGGGCCCGGGTGTGCTGGGAGCCTGCAGCTTGCGGCGGGCGGGGGGGGGGGGCGACCCTCCTCCCTCCAGGCCCCTCCTCCCTCCAGACCCCACCTTTGCCTCTGCAGCTGCTGCCTTCAGCCACCACCCTCTGACCAGGTGAGAGGTGTCTCTGCGGGTCGTCTGGGTGGCATGAGCCCAGCTCTGATGACTTCACACGGAGCCACCCCCTGAGACGCTGGCAAAGCAGCTGCTGTGGTACCTGATGGGAAAGATAAAAATGATGGAATGTTTGTTCTCTCACAGGAAAAGCCAGGCTTCCCTGTTTAGGATAACCGGAAAAAGACCTTCCTCTTACCTGGGAGCACAGGTTAAACACCTGCTCTCCTGTCCCCACACCTAATGCCAGCACAGCTGACCCCCGTCTTCTGATGGTGCTGTGGCTGTGGCCTGGCTCTGCCTGCGTGCAGCGTCGTGCCAGTTAGGGGGTTTCTGTGGTGTCGGGGAGCTTCGGGCTCCCCCGGGCTCTGTGCATAGGCTCCGGGTGGGGCTGGCAGGAGAGAAGGAGTGAGGCTGAAACTGCTGGACCACAGATCCCACGGGCGGGTCACTCAGTGACGGGGGAGGGCAGGTGGTGTGACCGAGGCCATCATTCGGGGACCCCTGAGGGTGGGAGCATGCGGCCAGCCCGTCCCTCAGGCCTGCCGGGGGCTCCTCTGCCCAGCATGGACAAGGGGTGCTGGCCTGCAGCCCGAGAGATGGGGGCTCCACCCTCAGCCCTCAGCATCTCGGCCTGGAAGGCTCTTCTGGCTTTGTGGCCCATCCCAAGTGCCGGCTCCTGGGGTGCAGCCCCCTGTGCCAGGGTCAGTGCGGGGCCATGGCCCGGGGCTGCCCTGAAGGGTGAGAGGAGACCAAAGCCGCAAGCCGGGTCTCTTGGGGACAGCTGGCTTATCTCGGCCCCTCCAAAACGGGTTGGGCCCTGAGCCTAGTCTCAGATCAGCCCTGCCCTTCCTGCCCAGGTACAATGGAGCTATCGGGGACTCGGAGGCCAGTGGCTTCTCCCCTCCTCTCCAGGGTCCCCAACAGACTCCCCCAGCTTCCTTGCTAAGGCCTCTGCCACACTGGGTGGTGGCTGTGCACCCTACCCCCCTGGGCCCCTGCTGTGGTCTGAGGTCTCAGCCCTTCACCCTTGGCTGAGTTCCTGCTCTGGGTCACTCTGCTGATGGCGGAGGGGGCAGGGTATAAGGGCATGGGCCACTGCCAGACCCTCCTCTCCCCAAAGCCCCTCCCGACCCTCCCACCTCTGCAGGCAGCCTGCTGCCCTGCCCCCACCCCAGCTGCCTCCTCTCTTCTCTGACAACCTCCTAGCTGGGGTATCCTGGAACGGGCAGCCACGGGGACCAAGTGACCTTGGAGGGGCATAGCTGCCTGGGCCACTCCTTCCCTTGGTAATTTGCAGAGACTGCGGAGGGAGCACGACCCCCTGAGTGCTGGGAGTGGAGGGGGCGTTCCTTTCTCTGTCTGTCTTGTCCAGTGTGGCTGCCACCGTCCCGGCCCTCGCTGAGTGCCCTCAGACCCGTGGGCGCGCGTCTGTGCCAGGCCCTGGGGAGTCCTCCAGCCTTGGAGCCTCTTTCCCTGTTCCCAGACCTCCGTGTGGGGAGGAAATTGGGTGAAATTGAGGTTAACGTTTCCATTGAACCTGGATGGATTTTCCCCGTGTGGAAGGAGCTGTCAGGTGCTGGGGCTCTTAGCAGCGTGGACCTGGCCCCAGCGCAGCCACGCTCTGGAACCTCCTCCTGGGATGGCCCGGCTGCCCCCCGCCCACTGTGCCTCCTCGCCAGGCCTCGCCCTCCCTCCTCTCCTCTCTGATGAATAAAGGGCCTCAACCCCACCCACCTGGGACGCCGAGGGTCCCTCTATACTTAAACTGTAGTTAAAGCAGAAAGACACCATGTACAGCCCCCGTGCAACAGCCCGTCCTGCGGTCTCATCCCCGCTGCTCCAGGCCTCCTGCTTTGCGGCTCTGTGCCTTCCAGGCCACGTCGGCAGATACTCATTTTCCATTTCCTTCCTGAGAGCTTAGCCTGCTAATGCGATTTTGGTGTCTGGTCTCCTGGCAAATGTCTCCAAAGAGATTTATGGGGCTCCCCTCTCCTGGCCCCTCACTTACCCTTGGCAGGAAGCTCAAGGGGTTCGATGTGATCTGGTCCAGGGCCCCGGGGAGGGGCGGAATGTGCTGGAAGGCAGGTCTGGGAGAGCAGCAGTGAGCACCGGGTGGTCAGACCCCTGGGGCGGAAGGAGCGTGGGCTCCTGTCTGGCCCAGGGGTTTCCAGGACCCAAGTTGATCCCTGCCTGCTGAACGAGAGCCAGTCCCAGGGCCAGTCTGGGGTCAGGTGGGGTCAGAGGGGGATGGTGGTCGGGACAGCAGCCCAGTAGCCACTGGCCACGGCTCCCTTCCTGGGGGCTGAGCTCTGGGCATGTGGCCCACGTGGCTCTGGAAGGCCCTGTCCTGAAGGTCATGAGTCCTCTGGGGAGGCGCCCAATGGCCTCTTGGGGGCCCTGGTGAACATTTGCAGGCAGCATGTGGGCCAGACCCTCATTCCCCTCACAATGGCCCCTGGTGAGTGGGCTCCTTTCCTCTTCAGGTATGGGAGGGGGCTCAGGGAGGTGGGGTCTTTGCTCTGGGTCAAGGCCAGGCATCATTAAGCTAGGGTGAGGTCGAGTCTGCCTGGGCCCAGAGACTGCTCTAGTGGGCAGGGAGGCCGGCTGTGGGCAGCGGAAGCCATGACCACCCGCCTGGCCCTGCACTGCCAGGTGTGGGCTGTACCTGGAGCCGAGG
Organism: Alouatta palliata; assembly: GCA_004027835.1. NCBI lineage: Eukaryota > Metazoa > Chordata > Mammalia > Primates > Atelidae > Alouatta > Alouatta palliata. Next base: position 7,370 of record PVKV010037440.1, read on the forward strand.
GTGCTGGCCAGGCAGGTTGTGGGGGCAGGTCCCAGCGGGCTCCTCTGGCCAGGAGTCCTGCCACCCCTTCCTGGTGGGGGCCTGTGCAGGATGGCAGGGAGGGGCAGTGGGGGTGGCTGAGCTGGGTAGGGGGCTCCGACGGGGGCTCTGGCAGGTGGAGGACTGCATGTGGCTTCAAGGGGCCTGCACGAGAACTGCCTTCCCCAGCCCCAGGCCACAGAGCATCTGAGGACAGCTCGGTGTGGAGTACGCGTGGCTCCTGGGCAGCTGGCGGCTGGCTCGGCCTGGGGGGAGGAGAGGCCATAAGGCTCGGGTCAGGGAGGGCCCAACCTGGCTGTGTGATCTTGGGCGCGTCTCCCTACTCTCAACAGAGTGGGGCTAAGAGCGGGGCTGTCGTTGGTGGGAGGGGGCAGTTGCCGACCCGCGGTGGGTGGATGCCTGCCATCGCTCCGGCTGCATTTCCTCCTGGGGCCCGGCGCTGCTGGGAGTGAAGGCCGGGGTGGCTTGCTTCAGATCTCACGGACATGGACCTTGAGCAGGTGGTTTTCATTCTCTGGAGCCACAGTTCTCTTACCTGGGAATTGGGTGAAACCCGGGTGGCCTTGGGCTGTGGTGGAAATCAGACATGACAGCCACGTGCCACACGCCTCGTGGACGTGTCACTGATGTTCACTGTGGGTGCTGTGGGGCTACTCCTTCCTCTGCCTGCAGGGTCCCGTTAGTTGTTTATCACAGTAGCATGTCCACCAGGCACACCGCTGGCTCCCAACGCCCTCACTGGTATTTTAGGCCTCCTGACCCTTGGAGAAATCTCTCGGTGTGAAATACTCTCACCAGCTGCAGGGCACCCGGTTCACGTTCCCATTTCCCAGACTCCGAAGGTGCCCAACACCGTTTCCTGTGGAGGAAGCTGCTGTGCCTTTGGGTGGATGCCTGTGCGAAGCTCACCTGGGCGGGGCGGGAGCTGCCAGCCTTTCGCGGGCATCTATGTCTGGCCTGCCTCAGCAAACACACGATGAATCCCCTTCCGCAGGGCACCTGCTCCCAGTTCCCAGATAACCGGGCTCTTACTCACATTTATGTTTCATTTTGTGTGGCTAATATTGTCTTAGAGAAGTTAGAGGGAGCAGATGCGTGTTTGACGTAGCGGCAGGAACTCCGGTGAGCCCGTTTCACTGCAGTGGTGCCGGGGATGGGGTGAGGGTCGCTGGCTCCCCATCACTCTGTGCAGCCTCGTAGCCCTGTGGCAGTGGCTGTTGAACCAGGAGGGCTCACTTGCCTGGGCCCAGGCTCTCAGGACAAACACAGCAGGTCTCCCTGGCTGCTGGACAGTGGTCGGAGGAGATGGCTCCTGTGGGGCCCGGGGGACACAGAGGTGCCACAGTGAGCCAGCCTGGCTGCTTGCTAATAACAGGCTTGTGCTGGAAGAAAGACAGAACCGACCTGCAGGTGCAGGAGCTGAGTATCCTTTTCTCCTTCCCCTGCACACGCTCCGTGCCTGTGTTATTAAGGGGGCGGCCAGGAAGCGCTAAATTACTTATGAGATGCAGGGCTCCGGGGATTCAGTGGGGCTGTGTCCTCGCTTCCTGTGCATTTCCTGTGTGCTGGGCATGGCCCAGAGAGACTCACAGACAGACACCTGTCCTGCAGGCTCACAGGCTGCAGAGAAGGATCCCAGGAGTCTGACGCTTGTGTAACTTTGGGGAGTTCTTCTTTAAGAAAGGAAATTAAAAAATAGACATATCTAATTGGTTCTAGGCCTTGCAAGAGCCCGTGTGAGTGGGGGCTCCGCAGCCGAGCTGTTTTTAGGGGCTGAACCAATTGCCCCATGTGGGGCCGTCAGCCTGATGAGACCATCACTGTCTCCAGGGCTGGGGACTCACAGGTTGACAGTGACGGAAACTCTCACAATAGCTGGGGCTGAGGGGTTTGATGGATGAGACCTGGGCATCCTGCAGAATCTAAGGATGGTTGGACCCCCAGGATAGGAGGCAGCTGGGATTCAGGGGCCAGCAGAGCCAAGGCCCAGAAGTCTCCTTCCTAGGTCAAGCCTCAGCTCTCTCACTGGTTTGTTCTGCATGTGGCAAATGTGTGGCTGAAGGCTCCCAAATTTTGCACCTTACACCTCTGGCCACTAGAGAGAAATTGACTTCTCTTTCCTAGTTCAAGTTCCAGTAACCCTGGACCTGATCTGATGGGCCAGCCTGAATCAGGGGGCCCCCCCTTAGGATCACTCAGCTGAGTCACCGTGCACTAACCTAGTGGGTTTATAATAGCTGTGGGGTGAAGAACAGAAAGTAGTTCCTGGAAAGGGGTAAGTCATGCTAGTCTCCTTTCTGACTAAGCCAAGGCTACTGTGGGGGCTCAGAGGAAGGTGTGACTTAGCTGTGCTTTGAGAACAATGGACAGTTTCCTAGAGGTTGGGCCATCTGGGCTGGGTCTTGCAGTATGAATAGGAATTCACTGGGCAGAGCTGGAGCATGAGGTGTCTAGGGCAGCATGGGGAAGTAGAATGGCTTGGGAAGAATACTTGCTCAAGGTGATTGGAGCACAGGCTTTGGCAGTGGCAGGAGGCTGGGTGCTGGGTGGAAAGGCCTTGGACTTGACTCTAGAAATACTAGGAAGCTACCAGAGGGCTTGAGTGGGGTGACGTGATCAGATCCTTCCTGTGTCCCTGTGAGGACGGGTAGACAGGGCCTCCCTGGGAGTTCAGAGAGGTGGAGTGCCTTGCTGAAGGTGGCGGGAGGGGGTGCCCACAGCCCGGGTCCCAGTGCAGCCCTTGTTCCCATGGGTCCAGATCCCTGAGCCTCACCCACCCCTCCCTCGCCACTGCCGCCTGGCCAGCAGCCACAGGTGCTCCCAGAGCACCTCTCGCCATTCCCCGGGCTGTGCTGGGCACTGACCTTCTCTCTCACTTGGAGTCCCTACCCCCATCGGGGGATTAAGGGAAGGGAGGCACTATTGTTTCTCTCCTTTACAGAAGAGTAAACTGAGCCTGGGCTAACATTACTTGCTCAGGTCACTCAGCTAATACGGGCAGTGCTGGGATTTGTACTCATGGTGCATGGGCCATGGGGAAATGGGCACCGGGGGTAGAGCCGCTTTGGGGGCTGAGGGGGGAGCAGCTGGGCAGCACGCGGGGATGTGGCACAAGCCCCTTCTGAGGGAGGACTCGGTGGCTGGCTGCTCTTGAATGCTGCTTGCCCCGTGGCCTGGGCTGTGTCCAGCCCTCCTGCTGCCCCTGTTACCTCCAAGAGACCCTGCTAACTGTGGTCAGCCTGGCAGGGCTGGCATGGCAGGGCAGGCCTGTGCCACCACCCTGACCTGGTCCTCATCCTGGGTCAGGAGCTGTCCCAGGCCCATGCTGTCCACCTGCCGTGGCCCCTGCCCAGGAGGGGCATGTGTGATGCCAGCCCTGGTGTGCATGGGGGCTCCTGACTGAGGCCTTGACTGGACTTGCATCTGTGTTTAGACTGAAATGCGCCAAGAGGCTGGACCTACTGCACCCCAGGGGCTGTGGATGTGTGTCTATCCCACCTGGGTAGGACACATCTGCAGGGCACCTACCACCACATGCTAAAGGAGGTCACCACCCCAGGATGGCCTGGGTTCCCAAGACGCTATCCCACCAAGCCTGATGGGAAGCCCAGGCTCCAGGCCCGCCCCGTCACAGGGGAGATGATGGCCACACGGAGGTCCCCTGGATGCCTGTGGTGGCTGCTCATGCAGTCTCTCTCGCTCCAAAACAGCCTGCCTGTCTGCGAAGTCACTTAGCTGGGATCTAATCGGGTTTTACAAGGGCATAAATTACTCAGCTAGAGTTGTTCCCGGGTGTTTCCACCCCGAGCCTGTTATTTACTCCCCATGAGGTAATGTACTCACGGCCTTGGGTGCACAGTATTTATGGTGTTTGATTGGTTTCCAGCCCCGGTCGCCTGTCCAGGAACATTTGTTGAGATGTTGTGCAGAGCCGCTGGGGACCTCTGCCATCAATCCGCCCGGAGCTCCCGTGGCAGCCCTGCAGCCCCTCAAAAAGGCAGGGCGGACCTGTGTGGCCACCCTGAGGTGTCCGCTGTCTGCAGATGGCAGCTCTAGGGGTGATGGCTGAGGACGAGCAAGGGTTCGGACTGTCGCTGACATTTCCCGTGGCACGTGCTGAATGCTGTACCTGGCTGTGGACAGTTGCACTGTTAAAGGCAGTGGAGCTACTGCCGCTCACTGAGCACCCACTCTCCGCCAGGCTCAGCTGCAGACCCTGTGTTTTATTCTTTCTGTGGGTGCTCACCGCAGCCCTGCAAGGCAGGTGGCCCTGATGGGAAACGGAGACTTGGTCACTGCAGGCGACTTCCCAAAGGAGCGCGGCCTGGGAGCTCCACGTGGCAGCTTCCATGGCTCTTACAAGGGGAAGGAGAGCTCCGGTTGGTTGCTGGGGTCCCGCCCCTTCCCAGCCCCTTTGTGTGTCTTCCATGGTGGAAACGCTTCATAAGGGGTGTAAAGTGGTTTTTGTTCCTGGCCCAGAGAGATCTGATCACAGTAATTTCGTATCCGCCTGCCTCTATTTATCCCTCGAGTCGAGCTGGCGACGGGGAAGCAGATGATCAGTGCCAGGCCTGATAAATGGGACATGGGGCTGAGGCAAGAGAGAAACGCTGTTTTATTGTTGAAGACAAAGCCGGTGGGCGGGCGGCATATGTGATGCTGGGGCCCCTCGCTGTGACAGAGGCCCTGGGCCGCAGAGCAATCAGGGCTTTCACGAGCGCACCCCCCCCACCTACGTGGGAGGCAAGGACCCCCATTAGCCTGGCTGGCTGTGGGGGAGGGGCTGGCAGAATGTCAGTGGGGTGGGGGGAGACGAGGTGATCGATGAGGACCTGTCGGCTTGCGTCTTTCCCCGTGACTCGATTAAGGCTAATGCGGAGAAGAGGCCTGAGGAGGGGGTCAGGGCTGGAGCCCCAGGCCAGCGCGGCTTAGGGGATCTTTTCCATTTGGAGGGCAGGAAGGGAATGGAGAGCCGCCAGCTTTGTCAGCTGCCTGAAGAGTATCGATCCGTATTAGGAATGATAATGAGCCAAGTCCGCCGGGCTGGGAGGCCTTCACCGTTTCCTTATTGCAGGGCTGTCCTGGTGGGGGTGCTGGAGGAGGACCGGCCTCTAGCTGCCCCTCACCATCTTCTCCCCGCTCAGGTCTGCAGCTTCCCAGGCCACGAGCTGGGTCCACTGATGGTCATGGAGGTCTGGCCAGAGGGGCAAGGGCGGCACAGGGCAGGAGCCCAGGACTGGGAGCCGGAGCCTGCTTCTGGGGCTGCCTGGAGCCTGCTTCTGGGGCTTCCTAGACCCTGCGGGATTTACCGAGCACCTGGAGGGTGCCTGACGTTCCGTGGGTCATCTGGGGCACCTCTAAGATGGTGAGGATGACTCTTACTGCTATAATGACAGATGAGATGAAGACATGGAGGCTCACAGTTGCCAAGCGGCCAGACCTCTGCCTGCCTCTCCAGCACTCTGGGACACGATGCTGCCCCTCAGACCCGCCACTTGCTGTGGAGCTTTGACTTTTATTGAGTCACTAAGCCCCGCTGGGACCCACTTTCCTCACTTGTAAAGTGGCCTCCATAACAGACTTGCTGAGAGAATTCAGTGGACGATGACCAGGGCTCATAGAGTCCAGCCCTGCACCTCCACTTGTTGGTGGGACCTGGCAGGGGGCTTGACTCTAGCTCTGTATCCACTCTGGTGAACATTTAAGGTTGAGGAGTCTGGGTTTACTCCTCCATGGAGGGAGGACGTGCCATTTACCTTTCTAAATGGTTGTGAGAATCAAATGAGTATCTGACATGTACTTGGTGCTTAACAAAAAATGGCTGTCATCATCGTCATTATCACCATCACCACACCCTCACCACCGCTATCATCACCATCACCATAATCATCATAATCACCATTATCACCATCACCATCATCATCATTGTCACCATCACCACACCCTCACCACTGCCATCATCACCATCACCATAATCATCATAATCACCATTATCACCATCACCATCATCATCATTGTCACCATCACCACACCCTCACCACTGCCATCATCACCATCACCATAATCATCATAATCACCATTATCACCATCACCATCATCATCACAACACCCTCACCACTGCTGTTATCACCATCACCATCATCATCATCACCATCACAACACCCTCACTACCACCATCATCACCATCACCATTATCACCATCATCACCATCACCATCACCATAATCACCATTATCACCATCACCATCACAATCATCACCATTATCACCATCACAACAACCTCACCACCATCATCATCACCATTACCATAATCACCATTATCACCATCACCATCACAATCATCATTGTCACCATCACAACACCCTCACCACCGCCATCATCACCATCACCATAATCACCATTATCACCATTAGCATCACAATCATCATCATTGTTACCATCACAATGCCCTTGCCCCCGTCATCATCACAATCACCATCACCATAATCACCATTATCACCATCACAATCACCATGTCCATCATCATCATCACCATCACATCACCCTCACCACCCTCACCACCACTATCACCATCATCATCACAGTTGCATCATCATCATCATCACCACTATAAACCATCATCAGAACCATTACCACCATCATCATCACCATCATTACATCATCTTCATAACCATGTAATCATCATCATTATCATAACCATCACCATCACTAGTATCACTGTCACAACATCATTACCATCATCACCGTCATCACTATCATTATTATAATCACTATCCCTATCACCATCACCATCATCATCATCACCATTACCGTCACCATCATCATCACCATCACCATCATCATCTCCATCATCATCATCACTATCATATCACTATCATCATTATAATCACTATCCCTATCATCACCATTACCATCACCATCATCACCATCACCATCACCATCACCATCACCACCATCATCATCACCATCACCATCATCACTATCATATCACCATCATCATTATAATCACTATCCCTATCATCATCACCATTACCGTCACCATCATCATCACCATCACCATCATCACCATCATCATCACCATCATCACCATCACCATCATCACCATCACCATCACCAACACCATCATCATCATCATCACCATCATCACCATCATCATCATCATCACCATCATCACCATCACCATCACCATCATCACCATCATCACCATCATCATCATCATCATCACTATCATATCACCATCATCATTACAATCACTATCCCTGTCATCATCACCATCACCATCATCACCATCACTGTCACCATCACCATCATCACCATCATCACCATCACCATCATCATCATCATCACCATCACCATCATCACCATCATCACCATTACTATCATATCA
>PVKV010037441.1:0-14793 GCA_004027835.1 Alouatta palliata
ATCCTGCTGGTGAGTGCGCGGTCAGGGTTAGCCAATGAGAAGCAACGCATCCCGCTGATGAGTGCGAGGTCAGGATTAACAAATGACACGTCAGAAAAATGTAAAACAGGAAATTTTTAAGTAAAATATATGCTAATCAGCAGAAAAAAAAGAAGCAAAACTCCCATGATGTGATAACTTTTAAAAATGAGCCCCCTCTATGGAAATTTAGATTACTTTTTTTCTGTTTAAAATAATGCCTTTGGGGCCAGACATAGTGGCTCACACCTATAATCCCTGCACTTTGGGAGGCAGAAGTGGGAGGATTACTTGATCCTAGGAGTTTGAGATCAGCCTGGGCAACATAGGAAGACCCCATCTCTACAAAAAATACAAAAATTAGCTGAGTGTGGGTGCACGCCTGTGGTCTCAGCTACTTGGGAAATTGAGGTGGGAGGATTGCTTGAGCCCAGAAGGTCAAGGCTGCAGTGATTGCACAACTGAACTCAAGCCTGTGCAATAGGACAAGACCTTGTCTCGAAAATAGTAAAATCAAATAATGCCTTTGGGAGCATATTTTATACGAATGTGCTGGTTCACCTGGGAGTGTTTCCGTTTCCCTTTGAGAGCCTCTTTGGAGAATGGCTGGGTCAGAAAGTGTCAGCCTTTTGACATCTGTGTCTGAGTTGCTTTCCAGGAGCTTCTCACGAGAAGGCCTTACAATACTGTCCTGAGTGTTAGGTGCTGTGACTTAACCCTCTTAAAATGGGCAAGGTTTACCAGTTTCCTTGAAGTACATAAACCATGGTAGGCTTCTTTTTAGAAGGTCATGAAACAGGAACCCTCTCACAAAAAAAGAACCAAAACTTTTACCTTCTTCGAAAGCGGGTTTTAAAAAAATGGTTGAAAGTCATTTGCTGCAAGAGATATTCGGTAACTGCAATAATGCTCATGTTCCCACTCCAGACTCAGCTTATGCTGTCTCCTGAGAGCCCTGGGATCCAAGGTGTGGTTAATTAGAGCCTGTTTTTCTTTAAGAATAAAATTCTGTTAACCAGAGCCCATTCCTAATAATGGCAAACACAGAGTGGGAACTGAAATCCACACGAAGCCACTTCTTCCTCTGAACTCTTGACTGTAACCTCAAAGGCGAATTTAAACATGGCTCTGTGAGACCCAGTGCAGTGGCTCACGCCTGTGATCCCAGCACTTTGGGAGGCTGAGGCGGGAGGATCAGGAGGTCAGGAGACCGAGACCATCCCCGCCAATAGGGTGAAACCCGGTCTCTACTAAAAATACAAAAATTAGCTGGATGTGGTGATGTACACCTGTAATTCCAGCTACTCGGGAAGCTGAGGCAGGAGAATCGCTTGAACCCGGGAGGTGGAGGTTGCAGTGAGGCAAGATGGCGCCATTGCACTCCAGCCTGGTGACAGAGGGACACGCCATCTCAAAAAAAAAAAAAAAAAAAAGGAAAGAAAAAGGCTCTATCCGGCCGTTGCAACAGAGAACGGAGCATCATCACAGGGCAGACGTGTCAGAACTCTGTTAACGTCGCGCCTGAGGAGCTGCTGAGGAGACAGAAGGCCTGCAGACTCCGGCTCCTCTGTGGTCCCTAGGCGGTCTCTGACAGGAAGTACACAGCGGCATCAGTCTTCAGTTACTCTGGCCATTGTCTGTTTCTGTTTCATAGGAAGAAAACGTTAGGACCAGACACGAGCATTAAGAAAGCTCACAATGACCACGGTACTGACTTTGAAAAAGATCCTCAGTGAAGAATTATTGGTATTATCTAGGTAGAGCTAGGTAAAAATGCCTTCTTCATTTTCCACTTTTTCTTTTATTTTTTGAGACAGAGTCATGCTCTGTTTCCCAGGCTATCACTGCAACCTCCACCTTCCAGGTTCAAGTGATTCTCCTGCCTCAGCCTCCCAAGTAAGTAGCTGGGATTACAGGCACGGGCCACTATGCTGGGCTAGTTTTTATATTTTTAGTAGAGATGGGGTTTTGTCATCTTGGCTGGGCTGGTCTCAAACTCCTGACCTCATGTGGTCCACCTGTCTCAGCCTCCCAAAGTGCGGGGATTACAAGTGTGAGCCACTGCGCCTGGCCTCTTTTAACTTTAAAAATCAACCTCATTGAGGTTAGTTTACATAAAATAAAGAAGCTCATTTTTGGTGCTTAGTTTGAATAATTTTGACAAGTATACATACCCATGAAACCACCACCCCAATCAAGATAGGAAACATGTTCCTCAATCCCAAAGGCTCCCTCATGCCCTCTGTGGTTCACCCTGACCCCTAAACCCACACAGCCAAGGGTCTAGAGATGAGTTTTTGTATCACAGAATTTCACTCGGTTGGAATCCCAGAGTGTGTACCTTGTCGTGTCCGGGTTCTCTCTCTTTGGATGATGTTTCTGAGGCTCACCCACGAGCTGTACCCACCACGAGTTCACCCTTCCTAGTGCAAAGGCACGTCCTGTTGTTTAGCTCTACCATAACTGTTCGCTCGTTCACCTGTCGAAGGACAATTTTTTGGTTGTTACAAATAAAGCTGCTGTGAACGTTTGTGTCCAGGTCTTGTGGACCCTGGGAGTGGAATGGCTGGGGTGTGTGGTAGGTGCGTCTTTAACTTCCCTAGAAACTTCTCCGTATTTCTCCAAAGTGGCTGCACCATTGCACATTCCTGGCAACAGCGTCTCCACATCTCTGCCAACACTTGGTATTGTCAGTCTTTTTCTTTTCAAATCTTTTCTTTTTTGTCTCTTGCAACTGAGTCTTGCTACATTGTCCAGGTTCCTCTCAAGTCCTAGCCTCCAGTGATCCTCCCTCCTCAGCCTCCCAAAAAGCTGGGATTACAGGTGTGCAGCACCACACGCAATTTTTTTTTAAAGAAAAATTATAATAGCCCTGTAATAGTATCTCACTGTCATTGTCATTTGCATTTTTCTGACACCTAATGGCATGGAGGGTCCTTTCATGTGTCTAATGTCCATTTGTATCTTTTTCAGTGAAGTGTCTGTTTAAACTTCGGCATATTTTAAAGAATGGGTTGTTTTCTTATTATTAAATTCTGAGTGCTCTTGACATAGTTTGGACACAGATCCTTTGTCAGCTCTATGTATTGTAAATATTTTCTCCCATTCTATGCCTTGCCCTTTTGTTTTCTTAATGGTATCTGTCAAAGAGCAAGATTTCCATTTTATTTTTTTTAATGTATTTTATTTTGAGACAGGGTGTCACCCAGGCTGGAGGAAAGTGGTGCAATCATGGCTCACTGTGGCCTTGACCTCCCAGGCTCAAGAGATCCTCCTGCCTCAGCCTCCTGAGTAGCTGGGACTACAGGCATGTGCCACCATGCCCAGCTAATTTTTTGAGCTTTTTGTAGAGACAAGGTTCCACTGTATTGCCCACGCTGGTCTCAAACTCCTGGACTCAAATGACCACCCTCCTTGGCCTCTCAAAGTGTTGGGATTCCAGGCATGAGCCCCCACATCCACCCCAATACCCCCTTATCCTATCTCAAGCATTTCTTTCTATTGACTTCACGTCCTTTTTTTTTTTTTTTTTTTTTGAGATGGAGTTTCACTCTTGTGGCCCAGGCTGGAGTGCAATGGTGCCATCTCAGCTCACTGCAACCTCCGCCTCCTGGGTTCAAGCGATCCTCCTGCCTCAGCCTCCTGAGTAGTTGGGATTACAGGCATGCACCACCACGCCTGGTTAATTTTGTATTTTTAGTAGAGATGGGGTTTCTCCATGTTGGTCAGGCTGGTCTCTAACTGCTGACCTCAGGTGATCTGCCTGCCTCAGCCTCCCAAAGTGCTGAGATTACAGGCGTGAGCCACTGTGTCCGGCCGTGACTTCAAGTCTTTAATTCTTTCAGCCAGTTGCCTATCAGAAAATCTTTGACTCCATCCATGACCCTTCCGACCTTTGCTTCAAGATGCTCTGACTTTCCAGGCCAAATCAAAGCACACTAACCTGCATGGGTTTACACCTTCGCCTGCAACTTCTGCCTCCCGAGATGTGTAAAACCAGCCTGGAATCCAGTTACCTCACGCGTGTTCTTAGGACCTCCTAAAACTGTTCCCTGGGCCATGGTCACTTGTATTGGCTCAGAATAAACCTCTTTCTTCTTTCTTTTCTTCGCTTTTTTTTTTTTGAGATGGAATCTTGCTCTGTCCCCCAGGATGGAGGGCAGTGGTGCAATCACAGGCCCATGCAGCCTGAAACCCCAGGTTTGGCTTTTTTGTCAAAATGGCCTTGGCATCTTTGTTTTTTTGTTCGTTTTTTGCTTTTTTGAGACAGGATCTCACTCCCATGACCCAGGCTGGAATGCAGGGGTGGTATTATGGCTCACTGCAGCCTTTACTTCCCAGGCTTAGGTGATTCTCCTACCTCAGCCTCCCGAGTAGCTGGGACTACAGGTGCGTGTCACCACACTCAGCTAATTCTTTGTATTTTTAGTAGAGACAGGTTTCACCATGTTGCCCAGGCTGGTCTTGAACTCCTGGGCTCAAGCGATCCACCTGCCTTGGCCTCCCAAAGTACTGGTATTGTAGGTGTGAGCCACCGCACCCGGTCTGGCATTTCTGTTGAAAGTAACTTGAGCTGTCTGAGCACGGTGGCTCACGTCTGTAATCCCAGCACTCTGGGAGCCAAGGCACGTAGATCACTCGAAGTCAGGAGTTGGAGTCCAGCCTGGCCAAGGTGGTGAAATCCCGTTTCTCCTAAAAATACAAAAATTATCTGGGTGTGGTAGTGCACATATAATCCCTGCTACTTGGGAGGCTGAGGCAGGAGAGTTGCTGGAATCTGGGAGGCGGAGGTTGCAGTGAGCTGAGACTGTGCCACTGCACTCCAGCAAGACTCTGCCTCCACAACAAGAACAACAAAGAAAAGAAGGAAAAAAAGAAAGTAACTTGACCCAATGTAGGTGAAGTTTTATGCTCTGTGCAGCTCAGTTGATCTGTGCGTCTAGCCTTTTGCCAATATCACAATGTCTTGGTTTATGATAAATCTTGGTATTAGGTAGAGTAAATCTTCCAACTGTGTTCTTTTAAACTTTGACTGTTTGTACTTCCATATCCATTTTAGAAGCAGCTTGTCATTTTTCTATAAAGCAAGCTAGAATTTTGCTGGGCTTTGGATTGAATCTATACATAAATTTGGAGAGTACTGACATCTTACTATTGGGTTTGACCATAACGTGGTATATGTCTCCATTTATTTTAGTCTTCATTTTTTTTCAACCATGTTTTGTGGTTTTCAATTGTGTTAGACCATCTGGGCTGCTATAACAAAATACTGTAAATTGGTTGATTCATAACCAACTGAAATGTATTTCTCACAGTTCCAAAGGCTGGGAAGTCCAAGATCAAGGTGCTGGCAGGTTCACTGTCTGGTGAGGGCTGCTTCCTGGGTCTTCAATGGCACCTTCTGGCTGTGTCATCGCACGATGGAAGGGACTGGCTAGTTCTCTGGGCTCTTACAAGGGCACGAATCCCATTCACAGACTCCACCCACACGATCCAATCACATTCTACAGGCCCTACCTCCTGATACTATCACTTTGGGGGTGACCGTTTCAACACACAAATTTTGGAGGTACACACTAGTCCACAACATCATATTACCATCTGAATCCATCAGTGTCTCTCAAAACATGCTCTACTGCATCTGACAAATTTTTGGTCAATTATTTCATATTCATCAAATTCAAAATATTTTCTAATGTTCTTTGTGATTTTTCTTTGACTGGTGGATTATTGATTTACAAGTGTGTTATTTATTTAGAATTATCCCCTTATATTAGATTCATTCAAAAATATATTGCTTAATTTCTAACCATTTAGTTATTTCATTATCTTTCTGTTAGATACCTAATTTCATTGTGGTCAGAGGATGCATTCTGCGTCATTTTAATCCTTTAAATATATTCGCACCTGTTTCATGAGCCACCTGTGCCTGTCCCTGTGTGTGCTGCTGCTGTTGGATGTAATGACATGACTGTCAACTAGCTCAAAGTAGCGAAGAGTGTTTTTCAAGTCTTCCTGTCACTCCTGATTTTCTGCCGTCTCCTCTCAGTTACAGAAAGAAGAGGGTGGGCACTCCTGCTGCGCCCATGGGTCCGCCCGTCAGCTTTTGCTTTATGTATTTTGAGGTCTGTGAATGGAGACCTGCACAGTTAGAGTTAAGTCTTGGGACGAATGTCTGTGTTTTACTGTTAAGAAATGTACCTCTCATCTCTGGTGAGATTCATTGTCCTGAAGTCTACTTGGATCTTAATACAGCGACTGAATCTTTCTCATTCATTTTCATGGTATGTCTGTCTTCTTTTTTTTTAGACAAGGTCTCATCTGGGTGCAGTGGCTCACGTCTGTAATCCCAGCACTTTGGGAGGCTGAGGTGGGTGGATCACTTGAGGTCAGGAGTTTGAGACCAGCCTGGCCAAACCCCATCTCTACTGAAAATACAAAAGCTAGCCAGGCATGGTGGTTGGCGCCTGAAACCCCAGCTACTTGGGGGGCTGAGGCAGGAGAATTGCTTGAACCTGGGAGGTGGAGGCTGCAGTGAGCCAAGATCACATCACTGCACTCTGACCTGGGCAATAGGTGAGACTCCATCTAAAAAAAAAAAAAAAAAAAAAGCTCTATCTTGCCCAGGCTGGAGTGCAGTGTCATGATCTTGACTCATGGCAACCTCTGCGTCCCAGGCTCAAGGCATCGTCCTACCTCAGTCTCCCCTCAGTCTCCCAGGTAGCTGGGACTACAGACACACACCACCATGCCCAGCTAATTTTTGTAGTTTTTTGTAGAGATGGGGTCTCGCCATGTTGTCCAGGCTGGTCTTGAACTTGGGAGCTCAAGCAATCTGCCTGCCTCGGCCTCTCAAAGTGCTGGGACTACAGGCGTGAACCACTGCACCCAGCTTTTTCTTATTTTTTTAAGAAGCATGCTGCCATAGTTTATTGTATTTGTTCAAGGACTCAGATTGCAAGCATTAAATCAAGCGTGGGATTTGATTCTGTGAGCCCAAATTCACACATTGAAGAAGATAAAAGCAAATGCCAATGCATGTCTATGGATGAAAACTAAAGGCTCGGGGCTCATCTCATTGTGGTTTTTAAACTTCTGCAGCTCAGTAGTCACAGGTCGTTTAGGTCCTTCTGGGTGTCCCACGGGGTATCTGCACTTCTCTTGAGCAGAATGGCCTCATTATCCCTTAGCTGTGGTTGATAACACTGGTTAATCCCCGAGCATTGGGGGCACACGGAAGGCTCCAAAGGGCTTCATTCTTGGTGCCCGGCATCCCCGTCACCATTGCTGATACTGGATGAACGCTGGATGGATTGCTCAACATGGATTCAACAAGATCAGCTGCACTCAATCCAGCAGCCCGGCTGGTATATCCTTTCAGCCGGATGACCGCAGGCACTTTCGATCCCCCTCTCATGCACTTCCTTCCAAGTTTCATGATCATTGTTAGTTTCCATTTCTGGATTCAATTCCTGGAGAGAAACACCTGCCATGTTCAACTACTCCACACAGTCTGGAGTGGAGGTTGCAGTGAGCCAAGATCATATCACTGCACTCTAGCCTGGGCAGTAGGTGAGACTCCATCTCAGTGACTTCAGTCACTGTGTTCTCCCAAAACCCGTCCGTGGTAGAATCCAGATCACACCCACTTCCAGTCACACAGTGCCCGGGCAATCCAACGTATGTAAGAATGTCCGCTGCGCTGGAAACCTCAGTTATGATACAATCAGGTTCTCTCTGCATCAGACTGAGACGACTGTCTCCTTCTTGCTGATGGACTCTTGCAGTTACCACCACAATCTTAGCCTGGTGACTACAGAGTCATCTTTACCTGCCACAGTTTTAGGTGTCTGAAGAAATAGGCAGCCATCTGCAGATCTAGCATTCCTCCTTTACACTGCTCTTCCGTAGCACACACAAGAGCAAGCTCATCAGAGACCCTCCCAGACGCGGACAGCACACGCCTCACCAGCCCGTCCCACACCCCCATGGTGATCTTCTTGTTTGCGACTGTTACCTCTTCTTCTGCGGCTAGCGCAGTGAGTTTTTCCTTAGGAAATGCCCTTGTGCACAGGAGAGAGAAGGTTCTGGAAACCACTGTAACAGTTGTATAGAGAAGACAGTGCCAGCTGCCTGGGTCTTGTCTTTTTTCATCCTTTTAACTCATCTGTGTCTTTATTAAAATGACTGTGGGCTGCGCGCGATGGCTCACGCCTGCTGTCCCAGCCGTTGTGCAGGCTGAGGCAGAGGATCAACTTGAGCCCAGGAATTCCAGATCAAGGTGGGCCACACAGTGAGCTGTCATCTCTACAAGAAGGAAAACACCGGCCAGTTGTGGTGGTGCACACTTGCAGTCCCAGCTACTCAGGAGGCTGACGTGGGAGGACTGCCGGAGCCCGGGTGGTTGAGGCTGCGGTGAGCCGTGACTGTACCACTGCACTCCAGCCTGGGTGACAGAGCCAGGTCCTCTCCGGAAGAAACAGTGCTTTTCTGGTAGATGACGTATACTTTGGTCTTAATTTTCTGTACAGTTTGAAAATCTTTGTCATTTAATATGTCATTGTTACTAATGAAATCAATGACATGGTCAGGCTCGAGTCCACCCTCTTTCCACTTCTCTTTGTCTTATCTGTTCTTTATTCACTTTTAAAAGTGAATTTCCTTTCTGCCTTCTGTGAAACAAAAATAAAGTTCTAAGCCCCCTCAACCATCTGAATGGACCCTTCCTGTCAGGGAGGGCATTCCACGGCTAACCCCAGGGGCTCGCTCAGGGCATGATGGGGGCAGGGGTCGGACAGGCTTCATGATACCCTCTCCCTTTTGGAATTACTGATTGAATAGACTCTTTAAGCCTCATGAGAATCTGTTACCTCTGAAGTCTGTTACCTGGAGGCTTCATCTGCATGGAGAAAGTTTGGTCTCCACAGCCCCTTATCATAACCCAGACATTCCTTTCTGTTGATTCCAGGTCTTTAGATAATAACTTAACTCTTTCAACCAGTTGTCAATCAGAAACATTTTAAATCTACCTATAACCTGGAAGCCTTCTCCAGCCCCCTTTCCAGACCAAACCGATGTACATCTTACATGTATTTCATCGATGCCTCATGTCTCCCTGAAAATAGTCTGTGTCGCGACCACCGTGGGCACATGTTCTCAGGACCTCCTGAGGGCTGTTACAAGCCGATGGTCACTCACACCTGGCTCTTCAAATATTTCACAGTCTCACTGTTTCTGTCAACGATTTGGAGTGACTGTTCTTTAGAATCACACTTCGTCTCTCCTGGCTGGCTCTTTCCCTGTCGTGCTTGGTCTCCGTCTCTCTGCCGTACTGTTCGTGGCTGCCTGAGTTACCACAGGCATGCAGCTCATCAGCTCACTAGGCCACGTCCTCTTTCTCATTCCTTGTGCTATGTCATACATTTTATTTCTACGTTATTAATGCCAAAATATATTTTTTCTTTAGACAGTTGTTTTTAAAGAAAATAAGAATGCTGTAAAGCTAATTGTGTGTCTACCCAAATACCTGTGACTGCTGGCGGCCCCCATGCCTCTGGCCAACCCTGGCTGCCATCTGGCTGAAGAAGTTCCTCCCTCCGGCCGTCTCCTACCGCAGGTCTCTGTCTTTGGAAAGGCCGTTACTTTCCTTCATTTGGGAGTGCGTTTTCACTGAATGTAGACCTCCACGTTGTTTCTGCTTCAGCTCTCCATGAACGTTTTTGAAGATAAGCCGTTGAGATTGTAAGGAACGTGGATGTCCTGATGGCACTGTGCTCACGCATGACTGTGACTCATTCCCTCTTACCGGTGTGCGGTGTGTATCCCAGGCAGCTTTGTGTGTGTTCACTTGCAACAACCCCATGAGGTAACTACATTGTTATCTCCAATAAAGAAAGTTAAGAAAATCAAGGTATAAAGTATTGCAGGAATTTGCTCAGGGGCCCCCAGAGAGTGACAGAGGGAGGACCCAGCCGGTGTTCAGGCTTCCCTGCTGACCCCAGTGCCTTGAAGGTGCTGCTCATTCTGTGAAGAGTGGACTCCTAACAGGCATCCGCTTCTCAGGGCAACGAGGCCTCAACTCACGGTGCAGTCGGCTGTGGCTCCTCTGTCACCGACAACAGAAACCCTTACATCTCCTCGGTTATCAACCCCACCTCTTCCCTGACGACCTCTGTCAGGGAGGACATGCGCCCCTGGGCCTTGGTTTCCTCTGTTTTGTTTCCCGGGAAACCTGCCTGCAGTTATTTCTCCTTTCGGCATGCTCAGATCACCCCTTTCTGGCTTGCTCAACCCTCACACCCGAGCAGCTCCCCTGGCCTCTGCCTTGTCTCCAGCCACCATAATCCTCACACCCGAGCAGCTCCCCTGGCCTCTGCCTCACCTCCAGCCACCATAATCCTCACACCCGAGCAGCTCCCCTGGCCTCTGCCTCACCTCCAGCCACCTCAATCCTCACACCCGAGCGGCTCCCCTGGCCTCTGTCTCGCCTCCAGCCACCACCTCAATCCTCACACCCGAGCGGCTCCCCTGGCCTCTGCCTCGCCTGCAGCCACCACTCGCCGCACCCCTCTGCCCTGTCCGGCCCAGCACACAGTCGGACGGCCCGAGCTGCAGGCTTCTGACCGTCACATCTTACAAATCCCTTCCTTGGTTGTCACACCCGAACTTCTCTTTCCCCCCTCGCTGGTCTTTGCTCTCCTGCCGGCTCTGCTTCAGTCACTCCTCAGCGTTCACTGAGCACAGTGTAGCAGACGCTACACACTTGGGGACAGACGTGTGCCTAAAAACAAGACTTCAGAGGCCTGACAAACGGGGCCCAGATCACAATGCATGAGCCTGATGTTGACACCTGTCTCAAAAAAAAAAAAAAAAAAAAAAAAGGACAAAACTCTCTGAGGACACTAAGTACATTTGTTTCTTTTTGACAGGATCTAGCTCTGTTGTCCAGGCTGGAGTGCAGTGGTGCGATCACTGCTCACTGCGGCCTTGACTTTCTAGGACCAAGCAGTCCTGCAGCCCGTCTTCTGAGTAGCTGGGAGTACAGGCATGTGCCACCAAGCCCGGCTAATTTTTGTAGAGACGGATTTCTGCCACATTGCTCAGGCTGGTCTCGAGCTCCTGAGCTCAAGTGATCTGCCCACACTGGCCTCCCAAAGGGCTGGGATTACAGGCACGAGCCACTCCGTCCCGCCTGAGTTGTGTAATTTTAATCCTAATAGCTTCATTTGCCTGATGTGCAGGAAGCTTGAGACTTGGAACTGCAGCAGAGGCGGAGCTAACAACCACAGGGCAACTGAGCAGGAGACAGGAGGAAGCCTCGATCTGCCTCTCCGGGGAATCTGGGGCTGGGGATTCTGAGGGTGTTGGAGTGGCTGTGGCGTGCGGAAGCGTGCAGGGTGAAGTCATGGGATGGGGAGAGGTAGAACCTTCGCTGTCATGCCGACTTAGCCCCCTATGGGAGTCTTGAGCTGGTTGATGTCAGCTGTTCTGCTGGAATTGAGGATGTGAAAAACATACGAAGCAATTTTGAAAGCCTTGTGGTTCTAACGTCAGCAGCCCTGTCTGTAAGAACAATGGGGGTGCGCAGTCGGTATCTAGGACCACATGGCTTTCAGTTACCAGGAAGTGGGCCGAGGTGCAGCTGATTAATGCTTAATTATAACTGCATTTCTGCTCAGAAGCTGGCGTGTAAGTCCTGTTAACCCTGAGGACAGTTTAAGATTCAAGAAGATATTCTAGAAATAAAATCAAAACAATCTTTTATTAAAAAGAAAAGTAAGAAATAATAATCTGATAATAGAGGCCACCAAGAGAAAAGCTAACCAGAAACAAAAGCGGAACAGTGTACTACGGGTGGGGAGGGGTGAGGCCAGGCCTACTGCTTCTCATGAGACCTTCTAGTCACTTGACTCAGCAAAGTCAGTGCTTTTTTAAGGGCGGCCAAAGAAAGGCAACTAGGCGCCTTGCCAAGCCCAAAGCCACGGAGCCGAAGGCAGCAAGGCCCAAAGCCACGAAGGCCAAGAAGGCGGCTGGCGAACAGGTAGGAAGCTGGCCTGTGAAAACCACAACCAAGCCCCAAAGGCTCTTTTCAGAGCCACCTAGAGATCTCTGAAAAATTGCTGTGCACAAAATAACTCTGCCTTCCCACCCCGCCTCATGCAGACATGTGGTTAATAAACACGAACAGGAAAAAAAAAAAAAAAGAAAAGAAAAGTCAGTGCTAAGGAAAGTGATGGCAAAGAAGCTGAAGGGGAAGAGGCAATGTGGAATGTCAGAAAGGAACGTTTCCAGCAACAGAAGGAAGCGCTGAGTCTTCCGGTCTGACGGCTCAGTGGGTGGCTGGCAGGCCAAATCAAAGTGGACACACACTGAGATACTTGGGAAATACCAAACTCCAGGAGGAGACGATTCCAAAAGTTGTGTGAAAGAACTACAGGGTAGTTACAGAACGGCGTCAGACTTCAGAGCTAGAAGACAGAAGACTGCAACAGTGTGATCCCTTCAAAGTTCTCACGGAAAATGACTTTGAGCCTAGAGTTTTTACGTAGCCAAATAATCAAACACAGGGCAAAATAAAACAGTGCAGCTAGGATTCGGAAAATTTGTCTCCCATGCATTGTCTCTGAGAAGATCATTTAAGAATCTACTCAATGAGGCCGGGCGCGGTGGCTCATGCCTGTAATCACAGCACTGTGGGAGGCTGAGGTGGGAGGATCACTTGAAGTCAGGAGTTCGGGACCAGCCTGGCTAAATGGCGAAACCGTCTCTACTGCAAATACGAAAGTTAGCCAGGCATGGTGATGTGCTTGTAATGACAGCTACTCAGGAGGCTGAGGCAGAAGACTCGCTTGAGTCCACGAGGCAGAGGTTGTAGTGAGCTGAGATCATGCCACTGCACTCCAGCCTGGGTGACAGAGTCAGACTGTCTCAAAACAAACAAAAAAAAGGAATCTACTTAATAAAACAAGAAGACAAGAAAAAGAGAAGACAGAGACCCAAGAAGGTGTGGGCCTAAACAGGAATGCAAAGAAAATGGGTTCCAGGATCACAGCTATGCAGACCTCAAAAGCAAATGACGCAGCCAGAAGTGGTGGTGCACTCTGACTGCAGCTGTGGATGACCACAGCACTCTGCTCTGGCCTGGGAAACACACTGAGACCCTGTCTCTTAAAAAAAAAAAAAAGGCAAATGATTCAATTAATTTTATTATTTTTATTTACTTATTACTTTTTTGAGACAGGGTCTCACTCTGTTGCCCAGGCTGGAGTGCAGTGGTACCTCCATAGCTCACGGCAGCCTCAACTTCAGGGGCTCAAGTGATCCTCCCACCTCAGCCTCCTGAGAAGCTGCGACTACACACATGCACCAGCATGCATGGCTAAATTTTAAATCTTTCTGTAGAGCTGAGGTCTGTGTTATCCAGGCTGGCCTCAAACTCCTGGCCTTCAGCAATCCTCCCACCTCAGCCTCCCAAAGTACTGGGATTACCAGCGTGAGCCACCACGCCTGGCCAAAGGTTCAATTTAAAACACTATCAGAGGGCTGGGCGCAGTGGCTCACTGCCGTAATCCTGGCACTTTGGGAGGCCGAGGCATGTGGATCACTTGAGGTCAGCAGTTTGAAACCGGCCTGGCCAACACAGTGAAACCCTGTCTCTACTAAAAATACAAAAATCAGCCAGGTTTGGTTGCACACACCTGTAATCCCAGATACTACAGAGGCTGAGGTGGGAGAATCACTTGAACTGGGGAGGCGGAGCGTGCGGCGAGCCGAGATTGCACCACTGTACCCCAGCCTGGACGACAGAGCGAGACTCCATCTCAGAACAAACAAAAACCCTAAAACAACAAGAAAACCACTATTAGAGGATCCTGAGAAATGTGTGTTTTAAGGAAAAAATTGGGTTTACGCAAACTGTGATAAGGCAATTAATTATCTTAGTGATAAGACAAAAGGCATTTTTCTTTTGGTCAACAATAGCAATTAAAAGCTCTAGGAAAAACAAAAAGCTGGACAAAAATGTCATAGTGCAGATATAAAGTGAATTAAAATATGACATACATTTTCAGCTTTAATGGAGTGTGGAAAAAAATAGCTTGTCTTTGATGCTTAGAATATTCTTTGTGCTGCACAAATACAGAATTACATTTCTTTTATGGTTTAGGTGTGCTCCCTGTCTCTAGGGTGAATTATCGTCATAGCATAAATGCCATTTATGAGTTTTCAACTTTTAGACAAAACATGCAAAGTCTAATTATGGTGAGATCATCATAAAAGCAATTTCACAAGGGCTGCCAGAAACTGGGAAGGATCAGGGAGAAATCATGAGGAAAAGTGATTTTTTTTCATTTTATACAGAAGATATTCTTGAGAAACTGAGTACACTCGGGATCAGGAGAACACGGTTTCGATAAGTTCTTTACAATTACAAAGGTAACCCATAAAATAACTAATGATAGGGAGGAGAGCAGGTGGGGAAGGGCAATTACTTTGGGCTGGCTGATTCCTTGTGTTTTATGGTAAAGAAACAACACAGTGGGTGGAGCCATTTTGTTTTCTTAATAATCTGTAATTACTTTTTTTTTTTTTTTTTTGAGACGGAGTTTCGCTCTTGTTACCCAGGCTGGAGTGCAATGGCGCGATCTCGGCTCACCGCAACCTCCGCCTCCTGGGTTCAAGCAATTCTCCTGCCTCAGCCTCCCAAGCAGCTGGGACTACAGGCACGTGCCACCATGCCCAGCTAATTTTTGTATTTTTAGTAGAGACGGGGTTTCA
>PVKV010037442.1:0-14792 GCA_004027835.1 Alouatta palliata
AGATTTTCTTCTATGGTTTTTATGGTGTTAGGTCTTATGTTTAAGTCTTTAATCCATCTGGAGTTAATTTTGGTGTAAGGTGTCAGGAAGGGGTCCAGTTTCTGCTTTCTGCACATGGCTAGTCAGTTTTCCCAACACCATTTATTAAACAGGGACTCCTTTCCCCATTGCTTGTTTTTGTCAGGTTTGTCAAAGTTCGGATGGTTGTAGATGTATTGTGTTTCCTCCGAGGCCTCTGTTCTGTTCCATTGGTCTATGTCTCTGTTTTGGTACCAGTACCATGCTGTTTTGATTACTGTAGCTTTGTAGTATAGTTTGAAGTCCAGTAGTGTAATGCCTCCAGCTTTGTTCTTTTTGCTTAGAATTGTCTTGGCTATGCGGGCTCTCTTTTGGTTCCATATGAAGTTTAAGCACATCAAAAAGCTTATCCACCATGATCAAGTAGGCTTCATCCCGGGGATGTAAGGCTGGTTCAACATACGCAAATCTATAAATATAATCCACCACATAAACAGAACCAAGGACAGAAACCACATGATAATCTCAATTGATGCAGAGAAGGCCTTTGACAAAATCCAACAGCCCTTTATGCTAAAATCCCTCAATAAACTAGGTATTGACAGAACGTATCTCAAAATGATAAAAGCTATTTACGACAAAGCAACAGCCAATATCATCCTGAATGGGCAAAAACTAGAAACATTCCCTTTGAAATCTGCCACTAGACAAGGATGTCCTCTCTCACCACTCCTATTCAATATAGTACTGGAAGTTCTAGCCAGAGCAATCAGGCAAGAAAAAGAAGTAAAGCGTATTCAAATAGGAAAGGAGGAAGTCAAATTGTCTCTATTTGCAGACGACATGATTGTATATCTAGAAGACCCCATCGTCTCAGCCCAAAATCTACTGAATCTGATAAGCAACTTCAGCAAAGTCTCAGGATACAAAATCAATGTGCAAAAATCACAAACATTCCTATACACCAATAACAGACTTAAAGAGAGCCAAATCAAGAACCAACTGCCATTCACAATTGCTACAAAGAGAATCAAATACCTAGGAATACAACTAACAAGGAACGTAAAGGACCTCTTCAAAGAGAGCTACAAACCGCTGCTCAATGAAATAAGAGAGGTCACAAACAGATGGAGAAATATTCCATGTTCATGGCTAGGAAGAATCAATATCGTGAAAATGGCCATACTGCCCAAAGTAATTTACACATTCAACGCTATCCCTATCAAGCTACCAATGACCTTCTTCACAGAACTGGAAAAAAACCACATTCCAAGATTCTTTAATACCCTAATAGGACAAAGTCCAATCTTGTTGGAGTGAAATCTCTCCCTTTAGAAGTGTGGAAGGTCCCTCATAGGTAGCAAGATATTTCATTCCCAATTCAATACAATAAGGACTATTAGTTGAAGGCACAATAGGAAGAAAAGTAACACGGTCCTTAAAGGAGAGTTGGTCCCAAAACATAGGAGGACTAACAGCCTGTGCAGAATAAGAATAATTAGCACGTTGGGGAGTAATATGAGTAGCAGAAGTGAATCCCAAAATAGAAGTGTCATTAGTATAGACAGGAAAAGCCGGATCCGTCCAAGTAACAGGACGAAGAACAGGTGGATCAGGCACATATGCCCAAAGTATTTGAGAATCAGGTAAAGATTGAGTATTTGCAACTTGACAAGACAAAATAGCCAACATTGCCAAAAACAATACAGAAGGAGTTCGAGATTGTTCATGTTGTTTAACAAGTTGAGAAGCTTCAGTACTCAACCTCCGCATCTGAGTCCATGTTGGAAGAGGCAGGTTTGACGAGGGGGTCGAGTGTCGGCGAGGACGTCGGCGTCGTTGTGTTGGAAGAGAAGTCAGGTGCATGCCTCCAAATCGAGGAATGATGGTGTTGATTTGTTTTTCGCCTAACTGATCCATGCTTCACCAACCGTTCAGGTACCCAGATAGGATTAGTAGCAGATCTAGGAAAAACACAAACATGTCCTCGTCCCCATATAAGGACTGGATCTGGTTTATGCCATTGGTTAGACAAAGAATCCTTCCATAAGACCTCTGCATAAGCTTTATCCTGAGGATGCCAAAAGCGATCAGCAGCTGAGAAGCCATTGGCATCCAACGTTAAAAAATTTAAGACATACAAAGCATGTCGCAGCCAATTGTGAGGCGTCTTATGTAGAAGGTCAAAGGTACTGCCATTTTTAAGCTTATGTAATAAATTTGTAAGAATAGCATGTGAACACTCCACAATGCCTTGGCCCTGAGGATTAAAAGGAATACCAATACAATGAAATATTTGAAACTGAGAACAAAAGTTAGCAAAACTTTTACTGGTATAAGCAGGGCCATTGTCAGTTTTTAAGATTTTTGAAGGTCCTATAATAGAAAAAACCTGTAAGCAATGAGAAACAACATCCTTAACACCTTCACCTGTGTGAGCTGTAGCAACAACAAAATGTGAATAAGTATCGATGGTAACATGTACATACTGTAATTTTCCAAAAGGGGAAAAATGAGTTACATCCATTTGATAAATGTGTCCTGCCTGTAAGCCTCGAGGGTTTATTTCGTGATGTTGTGTAACAGGCAAATAAGGCAAACAGGCAGAGCATGATTTAACAATTCTTCGAGCTTGATCTCTTGTTATTTTAAACTACAGGCGAAGGCTACGTGCATTTTGATGATGTAGTGCATGTGAAGCCTCAGCCTGTTGTACAGGAGTCAAAATGGGAAAAACGTGTTGTGTAAGTTGATCTGCAAAAGAATTTCCTTCAGTTAAGGGTCCAGGCAAATTAGAATGAGCTCTAATATGACCAATAAAAAAAGGATGAAATTGCCTCCGCAAAGTCTGCTGTAATGGGAGTAAAAGATGAATAATAGGAGACGAGTCAGAAAATGAAAGGGGAGCAGTTTCCAAGTTTTGAACCAAATTGACCACATATTGACTGTCAGAATAGATATTTAGAGGTGCATCCCAATTTTTTAAAACATGTTGGACTGCCAACAGCTCCACACGCTGCGCCGAGCGTTCATATGTCTGAAAAGAAAATTGTTGCTTGTTAATAATTCCTGTGGCCACACCAGAAGAGGAACCATCAGTAAAGGCCAGATAAGCAGAAGATGAAGGGGATTTAACGCAGGTCTGTGGAAAAATAAGAGAGCATTGAGAATAAAACTGTAATAATTTGTCAGTTGGGTAATGGCACAAAATTTGTCCAGAAAAACCTGCAAAAGTCAATTGCCAAGAGTCAGAAAATTGCCATAACCACTGTTGCTGGGTATTACTACAAGGGACAATAATTTCTAATGGCTCAATTCCAAATAATACAAGAGCACGATGTCTTCCTTTAGCAACCAAGGTAGCAACTAGATCAAAATAAGGAGAAATCACCTTGCCATGGCTGGCTGGAAGATGGATCCATTCCAAAATGCCTTGCTGCCAAAAAACTCCTGTAGGAATATAAGCGGTACGGAGAATACAATAACACCATGGCTCGTTGTTTTTAATTCTAGTTAATTTTTGTTTAAGGAGAGCCTCATGCACAAGTTGTAGAGCCTGTTTAGCAGGATCCGACAAAAATCTTGGAGAAGTTGGGTTAGAAGAACCCTTTAAAATATCAAACAAGGGCTTAAGCTGACCACTAGTAAGTTTTAGACTAGGACAAATCCAATTAATGTCTCCTAAAAACTTTTGAAAATCATGTAAAGTTTTCAAATGACTAGTAGATAACAGTGGCACCTTAAAGGACACTTGGTTAGACTCTATAAGTCGACCAAGATAATGGTAAAGAGTAACAGTTTGAACTTTATCAGGAGTTATCACCAAATTTGCTTTATGAAGACAAGTCTGTAAACAACCATAAGCCTGGAACAAAAGAGACTCTGAGGAAGCAGCCAATAATAAATCATCCATATAATGTAACAGTAAAGCATCAGGAAATTTTTGTCGTACTGGGTAAATAGCTTTTGCCACATAAAACTGACACAAGGTGGGGCTATTAGCCATGCCTTGTGGAAGAACAACCCATTCATACCTATCATGGGGTCATTCAAAATTTGTCTATGGAATACTAAAAGCAAAGCGTTTACAATCAGCAGGAGCTAAAGGAATAGTAAAGAATCAATTCTTTAAATCAATGACTAAATGTTGCCATTCCTGTGGAACAACAACAGGAGAGGGCAAACCAGGTTGTTAAGGTCCCATAATTTCCATAGTTTCATTAACTTTCCTCAAATCCTGTAATAATCTCCATTTACTGGAGCGTTTTTTAATGACAAAAATAGGTGAGTTCCAAGGACAATTAGTAGGTCGAATATGGCCTGCATCGAGTTGTTCCCGAACCAACTCACGAGCAGCTGTAATTTTTTCTGCAGACAGGGGCCACTGTTCTACCCATACTGGGGAATCAGACTTCCAGGTAATAGCATCAGCGTGGGCATCAGGATTTACAGTGACCCCTTGGAAAAATATCCTAGGCCAGACTGATCAGATTTAGGTGTTATAGCCAAAGGTGCAAGGGAAACTTGTAAATTTTTACCTAGGCCCTTAGAAGGCTGATATCCTTGTTTAAGCATAATATCGAGGGCTGGACCATTAGTGACCAAGTGAGCTCCCATAGCTTTTAAAACATCGCGGCCCCAAAGATTGAGAGGAATGCCAGGAAGAACATATGGACAGAAGGAACCTGAATGGCCTTCCAAATCAGTCCAAGTCAATAAATTAGCAGATTGCTGAGGGTTAGTGCTCATACCAATACCCTGTAAGGAAGTCATAGCTATAGTAATAGGCCAAGCTGAGGGCCAATGTTTAAGTGAAATAACAGATGCATCAACATCAGTATCTAGAAGTCCTTTAAATTGTTTACCATTAATAGTGAGAGTCAACTCAGGTCTAGTAGTAGAAATAGACTGAATCCAATAAACATAGGAAGAGGAGCCAAAACCCTGATCTCCCCTATGCTGAGAAGTGAGCGAGGTACCCTCATCCATACTGGCAGGAATTAATAGTAATTGGACAAAAGGTTGTTCAGGTGTAAGGGTAAAAATTCCCTTAGGTGCCCAAGCAATAACTTTAAGTTCACCAGTATAATCAGAATCAATGACACCAGGAATAACCTGAAGCCCTTTTAAGGACCAACTGCTATGACCCAAAATTAAACCCACATGACCCAATGGAAGAGGTCCGAAAATACCTGTGGGAATGGCTTGAGGTCCCATATCAGAGGTTAATACCTGTCGGGAGAAGGAACAGAGGTCAAGTCCTGCACTGTCTGGGGTTGCACGGTGGAGCTGAGAAATGGATTTCCTGTTTCCTGTGGAACTAAAGTCTGAATTATGGGTTCCCCGATTTGTTGAGGGGGTCGAGACAGCCCCCTCTGGGAGTTTCCCGACCAGGGAGGAAGAATATTACCTTGAGCATCCCGTTTAGAGTGGCATTCACTGGCCCAATGATTACCACGATGACAACGAGGGCATTCTCCAGGCTGTTGAGCAGTAGACTTTGAGGCACCTGGTGGGGCTGGTAAGGCCAGTAATGAAGAATTGGGAGGAAGAGAGGCTTGACAATTTTTAGCCAAGTGCCAAAACCACCACAGCGATAACATTTAATTCTTGGTTTATTTTGTAAATGTTTTTGTTTCAGGAAAGCTGCAACAGTCATATCAGCCTGAGCAGAGGCCATGGTTAGTCCTTGTTGATAAGAGGGCCCTATGTCAGAGCACATTCTAATGTAATCATTTAACTGACCCATTTTTCGCCATGGCCTAATAACGGCTTGACATGCAGCATTAGCATTTTCAAAAGCCAATTGTCTTACAAGTATTGAGCCAGCTTCCTCATCTCCAACCTGACAGCTTACTGCTTGCAATAAGCGAGAAACAAACTCTTGAAAAGGCTCATCAGATCCCTGTCTAATTTTAGCCAATTCTTCAGTCTTAGAGGCTGAGGATGACAACTGTCGCCAAGCTTGGACGGCCAGACCATTTACCTGATCAAAGGCTTCATTAGGCATACTTATTTGGGCATCAAGATCCTCATAGTCACCCCGTCCCATAAGAATATCCATGGTCACAGGAGACTGATGAGTACAGTTGCGCTGAGACTGATCATATGCAGCATCCTCATAATAAGCTTTCCACAGTAAAATATCACCACCAGATAAGCAAGCTTTAGTAAGACGACCCCAATCAATAGGAGGCATAGCTGTGACAGCAACGTTGTCAAGAAGAGTAAGGGTATAGGGTGCAGTAGGACCATACTGAGAAACAGCCTCTTTGAGCTCTCGAAGAACCTTGGGAGCTATAGGATCATAGGTACGAACCACATCACCATTAGTATTAGTTACTTCAATAAAAGGATACAAAACTGGAAACAAATTGTCAGAATCAGCAAATCCTCTATTCATAGACATTAAAGCATGTGATAAAGGAGAAATAGGAGCTGTAGCTGTTGAGCGCAAAGACACAGGTCTGACTAATCCATGAACTGCAGGAGATTTTTCACAAACAGGAAAACACTGAGGCTGTTGAGCTGTGAAAGCACGAGAACAAAGTGAAAGTAAATCCTGAAACTGACGAGTAAGGTCCGGGGGTAAAGTAAAAGTTACCAGCCCTGGATTCCAAGAAGAAGAATTATCTGGAGCTCGCGGCTTGTCCACCAACACCTCTGTCAGAGGCTGAAAATCATCCAGGCGTGGATATCCTGCAATCCCACGCTCTGCTAAATCGTGGGGGTCTGGTGGATTAGACGTAACAAGAGATGGTGACTACAAAGAAGCGGAAGGCACAGCAACGGGAGAAAAGGCTGAAGCAGAGGCACAAGGAGGAGCCATAGGAGGAGAAACTTTTGGCGGACAAACACAATCACGTAATTTAGACCAGACAGAAAGTAAGATTTCAGATTGCGGCAAAGATTTGTTATAAAAGACAAATTGTTCAATTTTTTTTCAAAAATAACAGTCCATGAAGCTTTATCTAAAAGACCACCTTCTGGGACCCATGTGCAAATTTCCCTTATAATATTCACAAATTCCTCAACAGTTTTTACTTTAATATCATGACCATGTGACTTAATCATTGACCTTAAAAGTTGTACAAACATATTGTGTTCCTTAGACTCTAATTGCCCCATGTTTTACTCCAGATTAAAATTTTGACAATTGTATATACAACACTTATCTTTCTCTTATACTTAAATTCGCCGGCCTCACTTATTACCGATTATTGAGTGTCACTGTTATCTCTCGTGTCCAGGTCCCGCGTTCGGATGCCAAATGTCAGGAACGGCACGTATGCCGGGGAGCTCTCGGACAGCAAGAGGGTCCCAGTACCTGGAAGAGAGAGTGCACGAAAGAAAACATAGACAGAGAAGTGGGGTCTGGAGGGCTGAATAGGAAATACCTAAACAGCAATTTTATTTGTGCATATGGTCCCAATATATACTGTCAGCTTTCAAATACTGACATCAACCTACATTGTTTCAACTTAGAATAGAAAGTTACAAAGTCACAAAAATCTGGCAAAATAAATAAAATGCCAAGTTAAAAGAGGAACAATACTAAAATCATAAACTAACCACAAAATGATGTAAGCAAGCAGGTGTTCATCTTTTTATCTATTGTGAAACAGTTTTATATTTAACAGGGTATCATTCTTTTAAAGGTTGGTCCCACCATAAATTTTAAGAGCAGTCATCTTAAAGAATGACATGAATAATCACAGGGTTCAAGCAGTGCCTGGTGAACAGAGTCATAAAACTAGTCCAAGGCAGGAACCAGGATAAAACACAATGTCTTAGTAAAACCACGTAGCCATCACCAGACCATTGTGTAAGCAACTAGGAGGTCAAAATAATTCTTTTACTTTATTTCTCATCCTAAGTTCCTACTTTCCCATAGCTCGACTGCCTCCAGGGGGGAGAAATGCTTCTGGGGTCTAACTCCATTATGGCAGGGACACTCTTGGGGGTCTCTACGCTGGAGCGACACCCACGGTAAAATTACACACACACACGCACACAGACAGACATATATATATGTACATATATGTATATATATAAATATGTATGTGTGTATATATACATATATATGTGTTTGTGTATACCATATTAATATATACATAAAAATACATATATATATATATACACAGAGAGAGAGAGAGAAAATTGACAACTTAAAGAAAGTACTTTATTGTATAGGTCAATTAAAATACTAGATTTTTAAATTGAATAACTGACATCAGTTTAAACAAGAGAAGAATGAAGACCTCAAGAATTTGACTAATTGATTGAACAGGTAGTGTCTGTGCCGAAATTAGAAACAGGAAATGATTTTCAAAGAAAAGAGTGTATCATTTAAAGAAAAAAATATGCAGAAAGTGGTTAGATATTAATGTTTACAAAATATTTATTCCAAATCAACAACAAAATAAAGCAGAATTACACAAATATACTTTGAAGTGTAACTTGCAAAAAACTAAAATGGTACTATTATCACATGAAATATGTTTTCAAAGTCTGCTTTGACATTTTTGTGCTCTGAATTTTAGGAAATCAAGAGAAAAAATGGATTAACTGATCTTTGTGTATCATATGCAATCATAAGAGTATAGCTTCACATGGTAGATTAATAAAGTGTCATATTGTTTCTGAAGAGCTATACATCTTGGAATGTGCATGGAATTATATGTTCATACCACTCAGTAAAATATTGAAACAGACAAATGAATTTTATCCAAAAGAGGAAGTTGTGACATGGTAAGAATTACTAATAAATACATTTATCTAAATACTGAGAGGTATAGACGAGTAATAAAATATTTTATTGGCAAACATTTATGAAGTATGTTCATCAGAGAATAATCTGAACATTCTGACACAAGTTGAGAATGAATCCCTTGGCCAAGCACGGAGGCAGACGACTGTAATTCGAGCACTTTGGAAGTTGGAAGCAGGTGGATCACGAAGTCACGAGATCGAGACAATCCTGGCCAGCATGGTGAAACCTCGTCTCTAATAAAATGACAAAATTATTAGCCAGGCATGATGGTGCGCGCCTGTGGTCCCAGCTACTCTGGAGTCTGAGGTGGAAGAATCTCTTGAACGCAGGATGCAGATGTTGAAGTGAGCCAAGATTGTGCCACTGCACTCCAGCACTGTGACAGAGCAAGACTCCAACTAAAATAAATCAGTACATGAATACATAAATAAAGATGAGCCTGCATCTAAGTAAATAAATGCAAGCCTGCCTCTAAATCATTGTAGAGTTAGATAAGTAAATAAATAAATGTTGCCAGCCTGGGTACAAATAAATAAATCAGTAAATGTGAGCCTGCCTCCTAATAATCAGATAGCCAGAGACATAAATACATGAATCCAAGCCTGTCTCCAAATATATAAACAAAGAAATGAGACCTATTTCTCCATAAGTAAGTACATCATTAAATGAATATATAATATCGGGTCTGCCTCTAAATAAATCGATTAATATATTGAAATATAAAGCAATAAACAAACCTAACCACTTGGTGGCGCATGATTATAATCCCTCACCCACTGGGAGCCAGAGCTGGGTATATCACTTGAGGTCAGGACACCCAGACTAGCCAGACCAAAGGGTGAAACAAACCCTGTCACTGTTTAAATACATAATGAGATGAAAATAACTAACTAAGTAAATACATAAATGAATGCCAGCCTGTATCCAAGTAAATAAATTCTACTCAGCCTCAAAATCAGTATACATACAGATACGTACATGAATAAATGCAAGCCTGCACACAAATACATATGTATATCAGTAAAATTTTCACGCCTGCGTCTAAATAAATAAATGAGTAAATGTGAGTCGGCCTCTGAATAATTAGATAGCTGGATAAATACTTGAATTGAAGACTTCCTTCAAATATACAAACAAACAAACAAACAAATAAATAAATAAATAAATAAATACATAAATAAATGTGACCTGCTTCTCCATAAGTAAGCCAGAAAATAAAAAATCAAATAAAAAGGAGTCTGTCTCTAAATAAATACATTAACATATAGAAAACTCAATCAAAAAATAGCCATGCTTGGTGGCTCATGCTTATAATTCTCCACACATTGAAACCTTGAGCCAGGTATATCACC
Source organism: Alouatta palliata (assembly GCA_004027835.1). Classification (NCBI taxonomy): domain Eukaryota; kingdom Metazoa; phylum Chordata; class Mammalia; order Primates; family Atelidae; genus Alouatta; species Alouatta palliata. Next base: position 10,144 of record PVKV010037442.1, read on the forward strand.
CAAGATCATGACAAGGAAACCAGCCAGTCCAAGATGTTGAAGGAAACCCTGTCTCTATTTACAAATATAATAAGATGAAACTAAATAAATAAATAAATGAAAGCCGGCCTCCCTGCCTTTAAGTAAATACATAAATAGGTAAGTAAATAAATATATAATGGCCAGGTGCTGTGGTTCACGGCTGTAATTCCAGATCTTTGGGAGGCCGAGATGGGCGCATCACAATGTCAAGAGATCGAGACAATCCTGGCTAACATGGTGAAACCCTGTCTCCACTCAAATACAAAACTGTTAGACAGGCAGGGTGTCAGGCCTTTGCGGTTGTAGTTACTTGAGAGGCTGAGGCGGGAGAATCGCGTGAACCCAGGAGATGGAGGTTGCAGTGAGCCAAGATTGCACCACTGCCCTCCAGCCTGGTGACAGAGCAAGACTCTGTCTAAAATAATAAATAAATAAATAAATGCGAGCCTGCATCTAAGTAAATAAATGCAAGCCTGCCTCTAAATCATTTTACAGATAGATAAGTAAATAAATAAATGTAAGACTGCACACGCATATATAAGTACATAAATAAGTGTTGCGAACCTGGGTCTAAATAAATAAATCAGTAAATGTCAGCCTGTGTCTAAATCATTAGATGGCTAGATAAATAGACATATTCAAGCCCGCCTGCAAATATATAAATAAATAGATACATAGATACATGCGACCTGCTTCTCCATAAGTACGTAAGTAAATAAATAAATAAACAAATTCGAGTCTGCCTCTAAATATATCCGTTAATAGATAAGTAAATCAGCAGGCAAATAGCAACGCTTGGTGCACCAAGCTTTTAATCCCACACCCTTTGAGAGTCTGATCTGTGTATGTAACCTGAGGTGAGAACATCTAGACCAGCCTGGCAAAAATTGTGAAAGGAAAGCTGCCTCTGTTAAAAAATATATATATGATGATACTAATTAAGTAAATTCAATAATTAACTAATGCCAGGCCGCCCGCCTGCCTCTTAGTAAATAAACAAATCAAAAAATAAGTAAATAAATAAATAAAACACTGGCAGGGTGGCTCACAGCTGTTATCGTAGCAGTTTTGGAGGCCGGGAAGGAAGGATCACCAGGTCAAGAGATCGAGACCATCCCAGCCAACATGATGAAACCCCCTCTGTAATAATAATACAAAACTATTAGCCAGGTGTGGTGGCACGCGACTGTAGTCCCAGCTACTCCAGAGGCTGAGCTGGAACAATCATTTGAACCCCAGAGCCCGAATGAGGTTGCATAGGGACACTACCTCAATGATTCAATTATTAAATCCACCTGGTCTCTCACTTCACAGGTGACGATTATGGAGATCACAATTTAAATTGAGAGTCTGGGTAGGAGCACAGACACATCTTATTACCAATTTTCAAATTGGTATGTTAATTATGATTGGGTGTTAGGAAATGTGTAAACAAATACTCTAATGAAGGTCACCTAGAGAAATTCAATGATATGATTAAGCTTAGATTACTGAAAAAATACAGAAGCTGGAATTATTAATTGATTAAAATAATTAATATCTATCACTTGAGTAATGACATCTTAGGTTCCTCCCTCCTAAACTCTATCAATAATTAGCAAGCGGAAGATTTTTAAGGTTTAAACTGACAGACTACTGAAGTGTAAAAACTCTAACTCAGATGAACAAGTGATAATCTAATCAAAAGAGCTAAATCTCAAATAAAAACCGAATTTACCCAAATTAGGTAACAGAATTTTCAGTAGGCACAGAAGCAGAAAATACAATGCCGTCTTCTTCTGGTCATACCACTGCTGGATATCAATATCTGGTTATATATATATATATATATATATATATATATATATATATGTATATGTGTATACATACATATATATATATATTTGACAGGTTTATTGAAATGTAATTTATATATCATAACATTCACATGATTAAAATTACCAATTCAAAGATACTTTCAGTATATTCAGAGCTGTACACCATTATCATCTTCTAGTTTTAGTACCTTTCTTATAATTGCGGGTATTAAATGACACCTCCTTACAGATGCTCTGCCTGCCTGTCTTTAACAGAACTACACTCTGTATTTAATACTTCTTTCCTTTGGACACTCATAATTATCTGTTGTTATTTTCCTTAGTTATTGGCCTCCTTCCTTGTTGTCTATCTCTCCCAGCAGAAGATAAACTTCTTAAGGAAAGCTCTTTATGTCTCTCGTGCACTATTTTGCAGTCCAGCTAGTAAGGAAGCACAGGACCTGCCTATATTATGTGGTCACTAAAAACATTTGCTGAATGAATAATCTAGCAAGACATAGTTATCACAGTAGATGGGCCTGTGGAGCAATGGGGAATTGGTCATCCTGGGGAAACTGTGACAGTGAGGATGAAGGCAAAGCAGGAGGGCACTGAGCCAATAACCCAGTCGTCCGTCTGCTGTTTGGAAGACTGAGAAGACCCCCCAGCTTCTTTAACAACTAGCAAGAGTTGGGAGTGAAGACCTCAAGAAGAAGATTCCACTGCTAATAAAATAGGTGGATCTCTTCCAATTAATTAGAAAAATTAAAAGATATCATCATATTTGCAGCTATACTGGCAAAGAAATTCGTATTTCTCACTTCAACACGTAAAACACACAAACTACATGTCTCTTTATACATCAATCCCATATCTGGTGTTGTTAACTAAGTGTGGTTATACAAGGCAGTGTACAGTTCTGGAGCTAGAAGGCCAGAATTTGTATTCTTATTCTGCCACTTACTGGCCATGTGACCTTGGGCAAAGTACTTAGCTGCTTTGTGCTTTCCTTTGTACATTTATAAAACAGACATATTGATAGCTTCAATATAATAAGAGCTGTTTTGAGTAGTAAATGAGAATCATCAGGAAACTGTTGCATACTGAGTGCCATATGTCATCCTAGTGTTGTAGAAGTAGCAGTAGTCTTTACAGTGGTGGTATTGCTGGAGGTGATAGAAATAGTAGTAGGTAGCAGTAAAATAATAGAGGTGCAGCCCATTATGACTGTTTTATAGGGCAAAAACTTTAGATTTAGCCCAGGGAGAAGATGTGTCAAATACAAGGTACTAAATCCATATAGAGTTGACTAGCACTCATGTTGTTTCCTGTCATAAGACAAGATCACTTGACACAACCGAATTTTCTTTAAGATGTGAGGGAGTCAACAGATTTGTAGTGGCTGCTGCTGGAAAACTCATAGCACATAATTTATGCTCAGCTTTGGCCCACAAAAAGTGTCAGAAGGACAGCCATATTCTTGAGTGTGTGAATGTGTGTGTAAAATGATGTGCATTGGACTGTGACTCTGTTCCAAGAAGGACATAAGAATTTCATTATTTTATGAAATCAAGTGGGAAAATAGTGAACCATCTTGAAAACTAACCCATAGTATTTAGAAATCAAGAGAATCATTTTTAGAGGGGAAAGGTACCGGTGTGGACTTATGAACAGTATTTGCAATGTGTCCCCTTTATCGATGGATAACACTGAAGACAACATTTAGCATTTTAGTTGACTTCACAATTGATTCATCCAGGTTATCCACTGGCCCTTCATATATATTGTCCAAGGAAACTGGACAGACAAGCCTGACCAAAGGGGTAAACAAACACTGTCTATGTTAAAAACCATAATGAGAAGAAAATAACTAAGTAAATACATAAATAAATGCCAGCCTGTATCCAAGTAAATAAATTCAAGTCTGCTTCTAAATCAGTATACATACAGATAGGTACAAGAATAAATGCATGCCTGCACACAAATACATATGTATATCAGTAAATGTTTCACGCCTGCGTCTAAATAAATAAATTAGTAAATGTGAGTCGGCCTCCAAATAATTAGATGGCTGGATAAGTACGTGAATTGAAAACTTCCTACAAATATACAAAAAAATAAAATAAATAAATAAAATAAATAAATAAATAAACGCGACCTGCTTCTCCATAAGTAAGCCAGAAAACAAAAAATGAAATAAATAGGGGTCTGTCTCTAAATAAATACATTAACATATAGATAACTCAATCAATAAAGAGCCATGCTTGGTGGTTCATGCTTCTAATTCCCCTCCCATTGAGAGCGTGAGCCAGGTATATCACCTGAGATCAAGACACGGAGACCAGCCTGTCCAAGATGTTGAAGGAAACCCTGTCTCTATATACAAATATCATAAGATGAAACTAAATAAATAAATAAATGCAAGCCGGTCTCCCTGCCTTTAAGTAAATACATAAATAGGTAAGTAAATAAATATATAAACGCCAGGTGCTATGGCTCACAGCTGTAATTCCAGCTCTTTGGGAAGCCGAGATGGGCGGATCACAAGGTCAAGGGATCGGGACAATACTTTCTAACATGGTGAAACCCCGTCTCCACTCAAATACAAAACTATTAGCCAGGCGGGGTGTCACGCCATTGTGGTTCAAGTTACTTGAGATGCTGAGGCGGGAGAATCGCGTGAACCCAGGAGATGGAGGTTGCAGTGAGCCAAGATTGCACCACTGCACTCCAGCCTGGTGACAGAGCAAGACTCCCTCTAAAATAATAAATAAATAAATAAATGCGAGCCTGCATCTAAGTAAATAAATGCAAGCCTGCCTCCAAATCATT
>PVKV010037443.1:0-14792 GCA_004027835.1 Alouatta palliata
ACACACACCATACACACCACACATACACCACACACCACACACACACACCATACATACCACAAACACACACATCACACACACACACTACACACACACAGACCCCACACACATACCACACACACCATGCAAACACACACAAACGTACACCACACACACACCATGCAAACACACAAAAACGTACACCACACACACACCCTTCCTCGCAGGGGCTGACTGGAGTCCCACTGTTGCGAGTGGAGTTCTGACAGTGAGCAAACGTTAACCCAGCTCCCTACTCCTTCTGAATAAAGTTATTAAGGCAGATCAAACTAATTAACAGTAGCTTAGTGCCACTGAGTGTGCGGACCCGCCTTGGGGTGGAGAGGCCTTCCCCAAGTCCTCACCTCGGGGCTCTGCCCGGCGTGGGAATTCTCTCCCCTGCATGCTTGGACAACACACATGTGACAGGAAAGTGCTGGGTGCTCTGACACCCTGTTGAAGTGGCTGCTCGAGCCGTTTCTCTTTTTCATATTTTGCTCCTGTCTGTATCCCACTTCACAGCTTTCTTCCAGATACAGATCCAGTGATAGATACACCAGACCGCTCAGCTCTGGCCTGAATTCCATCCGGATGCAAATGGGCTGGTCTACATCATCCAGGACACTGACTTTACCCCTTTATCTGGAGTGCTATTTGGTTCCCAAGTGGAATTCTCTGCCATCTGCAGTGTGAGTTCTGAAACAAAGGGCCCATCTGATATCATCATTTTATGTTTCCGGGCTCTCAGACATGAAAGCAGCTTGCAGCATAGTAACTTCAATCAGCGTTTTCCACACATGTACATTCTAGATTCATTTAATCTCTCAGAGACAACTGTGATAAGAATAGCAAAGGAATTATCACAAATCTTTTCTGTTACAATTATGTGTGTGTGTGTATATATATGTGTATATATGTATATATCTCTCTCTGTGGTTTAATGAAATTATATATTATATATGTGTGTATATATGTATATATATGTGTGTGTATACACACACACATATAATTTCATTAAACCATAGATTTAGGAAGGCCTTTAAAAACTCATTCGACTCACTTTTCCACTTGTAAGTCGATGTTTGAAAATCTAAAGTAAGTGCTTCCATTCACTGAGTAAGGCGTAGGTAGGAGACCTGGGACTCAGTGCTTTAGACATGGTCTCTTATACTTAGAATGGCCCTGCCAGGTGGATATGCAGACCCCGCTTTACATATGAGAAAATGGAAGCCATAGAGAAAGTGCTGTGTCCACAGCCACGGCCAGGAGGCAGACCCAGCATTTAGACTCCACACCTTTAAAGCGAAATGTCTTAGCCTGTGACCTTCCTGTCACGCACACAGTGAGTAGACACATACAGTTCCCACCACAGAAGGACTGCCCCCAATGCCAACCGCACACTTACGTGTGTGTACGCACGTGTCCCCCACATACGCATTTACATGATGTAATATAAAATCATATAAGGAAACGGGTAAAAACAGAGCTGTAGAAAAAAATTCAGGATTTCTCTATTTAATCAGTTTTTAATGAGTTCAGTTAAATACGATTAAGATACAACAAGTTTTTATGACTTTTTCAGGGAGGATGAATGACATCTGCATAAGTGCATAGCTGCCTGCTAATCAAAATTAATACCATGCAGAGCAGGCAGCAATAAATCTTGCACCAGACCTTCTATAAGAAAAAGTCCAAAGTCCAATATAATACACTACTTTTCTTAAAGATAAGAAGCTGCAATATTTTCAAGTTTGAAATTCTTGTATTCTCGGGACTGAAAAGACCCCAGCCCTATTTCTGCTCATCTCCATCCCGTAATCTCCCTCCCGTGTGTGCCTGTCCCCACCCCGGGGTAAAGTCACCCTTCTGCTGCTCCTCACCCTAAGCCCAGCTCTGTTCTGCAAGCCACTGTGCAATGCAGAGGCTTATTTTATACACTGTTTAAATCATGAATTGGAAAATCTATCAAGGCAATATATATGTGCCATATAAAAATGTGTCTTCCACAAAAACTCATCCAGTAATCATCAAGACTCATTGGTCATGTTAACTGTGACAATGTCTGCTTGGGCTTTTCATAACTCAAATGCCTTTCAAGAAACCCGGACAAGGTCACGACAGGAAGCCTGTCCTTGCCACGCCTGCCTGCCCGAGGTCCTGCTTAGCACGGCCCCATGAACAGACGTGTGCACAGTAGCCTCACGGAAGCACGGCCGCGTTTCTGACTCCGATCCTCCCACCCACTGACCCTTCCCAGGACACAGCGGACTCTGCTTCTGGGGTAGCCACGAGCCACCCGCTGGGAGGATGTCTACTTGGGGCTCCACAGCCTCCTGTGTTCTGATTTCTTCCTCCTGACTCTCAGGCCAAGGAAACAGTCATTGCTACTGGAGTCTGCACAACAGATCTTTGCTCCCAAAGTATTCCTACGTGTTCTTATTCCCATTATACAAATGAGGAAACTGAGGCTCTGACTGTTCAAACGTGCTCGGTTATCCAGCTCCTACGGAGGTAGAATCAGCAACAAAGCCCAGGCATACCCAGCTGCAAATCTCACGCCCAGCGGCTCCCGTGGCCAAGCTGACCACTGAAGAAGGTGGGATGCATGACCTTTCTGTCCCTCCCGGAAGACCTCACTTCCTGACTGTAAAGGAATGAGGACATTTATCACACGGAGAGGCCCTGGGGGGGACAGCCAAGGCCACCGAGATCGCTCCTTGTCCCTAAATCTCTGGCTATGCTCTAGCTTTGGACAGCAACAGTGGGGGAACAGTGTCCCGGGGACAAAGGACTTCTGGAAACCCAGGGGGTCGCTCCTCTCCCCGAGTGTCTGGGCTCATTTCCATGCCATCATCTCTGTCCTAACTTTTATAGAAGCCTGATAAACTCCTTCTAAGCATGGGACAGTCTCAGTGAAATTGTATCTCAGTCACAAATCTCCTAGCCTTGTAAATGTCAAACAGAATCAGTTTTCTAATACTTGGTAATGGAGACATCAAAATACCCATGCCCTCTCTCTGATACGAGCAGGGCATCTGAGGCTTCCCGCTCCTGAGAGAAAGCCCCAGCTGCCCAGGCACAGGCAAGTCTTAGGGTCTCGGGAGGCATCCGCCCCCAATTTTACTCACAGCAGTGAGCAGGCCACGGCACCCCCACGACGCCCCATGGCCCTCAGGGACCCTCCGTGGCCTGCGGGTCCCTTAGCTCCCAGAGTCCTCACGGCTTCACCAGTGATGTGGCTTCATGAGACTCAGGAAACAAAACTCAGGCAAGATAATGAATTTTAGAGAGAAATCTGAGAATTTAAGGTGAAACAGCGGCACACTCTGCGGCCTTCAAACTGTGCAGGGACAGACGCTGGGCAGCAGGGCCAAGGGGCACGTCATCCCTGGAAGTCACCAGAAGTCCTGGGCGTCGCAGCCGCTACATGGCCTTGCAGCTTCCTGCTGGATATTTTAAGTGCATGAAAGGGACCGGCAGACACCTTGTTTGGATTCATAAATGGTCTCCCACCTCATATTCCGGGCCTGAATTTAATTTGTTTAATATTCCCAACACTAACGATGCCTATTTAAGACATCCTGTTAAAAGTTTGTAACATTAATTTAATGGAAAAATGCCAATATCACTCTAAGAACTCTATTAGATTTTCTCCCTGTTAAATTAATGTTACTAACTTTTAATGGATGTTGTAATTAGATGTTATTATTAACGGGAATATTACCCAAATTAAAATCAGACCCTGAGAGAGACACGGCGTAGATTTACAAGTGTATAAAGCTGTGGCATCTGGATGCTGGGCCGGACGCCCGGCCTGTGCTCCCCAGAACCGGCCATGGAGGCAGGCGCCGGGTTGCCGGGCACGGCCCTGCAGCCAGAGCTGCGGCTCCCACTTAGGGAGGAAGTGATGGCTCCCCGCTCACCCTGCCGGAGGACGGGGAGCCATCTCCCAATTTCACACTCAATTTAAAGGGTCACTCTCCATCCAGCCTGATTGGGCTCGGCAGTTTGAAATTGATTGTTTGGGTTGTAAAGCTCTCCTGCCTTCCTAGCCAATTTAAAAAAGAGGTGGCTAAGCCACCAGCCTATTATGAGCTGGAGAGCAGAAGCAGAGGGAATGTCATGAATTTAGAGCTGCTGAGTCTGACCCTGGCCAGAGACGGGAAAATGACAAAGCCCTCTTGCTTGTCAGCGGTGTCACGGAAGCGCCGTGCCGGGTCCTGGAGGAAAAGCTGGCTCCACACCTGATGCTGGCAAGAGGCTGGAGCAGGGACCCCAGGTTGGGCTCGGGCTTGGCAGGAGAACCACCCTCTGCACATAGTTTTCCTCACAACGAGGTCTTAGCACCACACGGCAAACCCAGCCCGGGTTTTGGAGATAATTCCCTAACTCAAGAGGCATCCTGTTAGGAGAGGGAGACGAAGGAGCTCACAGTTCCGGGGACACGGGCTCCCCACCGAGCAGGGACGTGATGTCCTCATGAAACACACAGTCCACACAAAGCTGGGGGACCGCAAACAGAGACCACCGACAAACCGTCCACAGACATGCTAAGGGCATCTGGCTATGGTTTAAACTCAGCTCTGAAAGCATGTGCTCTGGGTTTCAGCTGCTTCTATTTCTTTCCTTCCAGGAACTGGGGGCAGCATCAGTCCCTGAGGGACGGAAGAGCGAATCGGGACAATCAAAAGGAATTTACAAGCCGCAGGTCAGATGACAAGCCCAGAATCACTGCGGCAATGACCCTCCCACCCCCACCACAGCCTCCCTCCACAGCCCGCCGGAGAGAGGACCCCTACCCACACGGCACCAGGTGAGGTCAGCTCCACTCCGGAGGCCACCTGTCTTCTTGCCGCGCCACATATGCACGCCCACCTGCCCACCTGCCCACCCTCCCAGCTGGCCAGTTTATTTCGCTTTCCCCGGCCTCGCATAAGCCCTGGCACAGAGCGGGCACATGGCCATTTTGGTGAAGGGTCACTTTCATGAAGAAGGGATGAGAGAAGTGTCTTGTGACCACCAATCAAGAGAGAGCAAAGAAGGGGTGTCGTGTGGCTTGGTCACTTCCGAGAGAACTGTTAGGGACGAATTACTGAACGTGATGCTTTAGCAAGAGATCATGCCTCTCCTAAATCAGAATTCCATCCAGCCATCCGAGAACTTGAGTATGGTGTCAGAAAGAGCCACGGAGACGTGAGAGCTGAGAGTGGGGAGGACAGTGGGATCATCAGGGGCCCTCACACGGGCTGGCTGGATTGTCTGGAGTGTTTGCTCACTCTTTGCATGCCCATGCTCCAGCCCAGGAAGCTCCTGCTGCAGCCTTTTTGGGTGCTCCAGGTGCCCCTTGCCCCAGCCCCAACTGCACTGGGTGTGGCTGGGATATACCCCCTTCCAAACACATTAGGTTTTCACGTTACAGTAAACGCCACCTCGTTATGCAAAGAGATACAGAGGCCAGCCTTCTCCTAATGGTTGGAAACTGGGCTTGGTCATAATACCAGTCTGAAAACAAACACATAAACCACTGGAACAGAATAGAAAACTCAGAAATAAATCCATACACCTGCAGCCATCTGAGCTTCAATAAAAACAAGCAATGGGGAAAGGACTCCGTGTTCAATCACTGGTGCGGGGATTGCTGGCTAGCCACGTGCAGAAGAAGGAAAGTGGATCCCTACCCCTCACCACATAGGAAAATTCACTCAAGATGAATGAAATATTTAAATGTAAGACCTCAAACTACAAAATCCTAGAAGAACACCTAGGAAATACCCTTTTCAACATTAGCTTTGTTTGGCTATGTCCCCAAAAGCAATTGTAACAAAAAGAAAAATCGTCAAGTGGGACCTAATGAAACTAAAGAGCTTCTGCACAGCGAAAGAAACTATCAACAGAGTAAACAGGTGACCTACAGAATGGGTGGAAATACTTGCAAGCTATGCATCTGACAAAGGTCTAATATCCAGGATCTACAAGGAACTGAAACAAATCAAGAAGCAAAAAAACAAACAATCCAATTTAAAAACAGGCAAAGGACATAAACAGACACTTCTCCAAAGAGGACCCACAAGCAGCCAACAAACGTGAAAAGACATGCACACTGCTCATCCTCAGGGAAATGCAAACAAAACCACAACACAACATCAGCTCATGCCAATCAGAACGGCTATCATCAAAAAGACAAAACATGAGCAAGGCTGTGGAGAAAAGAGAGAATTACACAGTGTTTGTGGGAACGAAAGGCAGTTCAGCCACTGTGGAAAGCAGTCTGAAGATTTCTCAAAGAACTTAAAAGAGAATTTCCAGTTAACCCAGCATTCCCACTACGGGGTATATACTGAAGGAAAACCATTCATTCTATCATAATGGCACATGCACTTACATGTTCATGGCAACAAAGACATGGAATCAACCTACATGCCCATCAACAGTGAATTGGTTAAAGAAAACATGGTACCTATCCATCATGGAATCCTATTCAGCCATTAAAAAGAGCTAAATAAATATACACTTTGCAGCAACATGGAGGAGTCGGAGGCCTTTAGCCTAAGCAACCTAACACAAGAACAGAAAACCAAATACCACATGTTTTCACAGATCAATGGGAGCTAAACATCAGATACACACAATTGTGAAGGAGGGAACACCAGTGGGGTCACTAGGAGGGACGGGGAGGGTGGAAGGCATGGGCTGAAGAATCACCTGTTGGGCACTCAGCTTACGGCCCAGGTGACAGGATCACTGGGACTCAGTGCATCAGCGTCATGCAATTTACCCGTGTAACAAATCTATACATATATCCCTTAATCTATTTTTTTAAAGTGGAATTTTTTTAAAAAAACAGAAAGAAATAGGGCTTGGCATTGATGTCAAAGAGTTGCAGTTTTAAGTTTATTAAGGAGCCTTGCCAAGTCTTAGTTTCCTGGTCTGTAAAATGGGATTGTTAATAACTAACCCACTGGGTATTATGAGAACAAATGAACCTAATGTAAGATTTTAATAAATGCTGGGTTTTATTATTAGTGTCCACCAGTTGTTTTGTGTGTTCCTTTATGATTGAAGAGTCAGCTATAGAGAGAAAAGCCCCAGAGCTTCAACAAGAAGTCTGAATACCTCTCAGCAACCAAAAACTACCTGGTTTCCAAACTAGCATTAATGTACTCATGAGTAGTTTTCTCTGTGTTCTGCTTACCCTGTTTGAATAAGGTCTTAACTGGGATAGGAGAAGCCTACAGCAGCTATGTTATCATCTAGGTGCTAAAAGCATCAGTGCTGAATAGCGCTAGGAAGGCAAGGATGGCTCAACCTGCAAGCATCAATTGATAGTGTAGAACCATAGTAATAAAATCCTGCCTCAACAGACACTCCTCCCAAAAAAAAGCACTTGATAACATTGAACACTCTTTAATAATAAAAGTACTTAACAAACTGGAAATGAGACACAATTTTCTCAGCTTGACAAAGGACATCTACAAAAACTCAGTTAGCCTCATATCTAATGGTAAGACTAAAAGTTTTCCCCCTAAATCAGAAACAAGCAGGATGTCTGCTCTTACCACCTCCAATCAACATTGCTCTGGAAGTTCTGGCCAGGATGATTAGGTAAGAAAAAGAAATAAAAGACACCCTGATTGGAAAACAAAAAAGTAAAGCTATTTCTATTTACATAAGGAAAATCCTGAAGATCCACACCCACAAAAAAGATGAAAGAACAATCAGAGCTAATAAGTTCAGCAAAATCTCAGGAAGGAAATAATAAATTTTAGGGACTGGAAGTGGAGTGTCACTGCCAGTGGGTACCATGCTTATTAGGGAGGTGATGAAATGTTCTGGCGTCAGGTAGTAGTGAAGACTGCACAACTTTGCAAATGTACTCAGTGTCACTGAATTGCGTACCCTAAAAGTGTACATTTTACAGTATGTGAATTATATCTCATTTGGAAAAGAATATGCTAACATTCAGCTTCTGTTGGAATTTGACCATTTCTACGCACCAAACACTCAAAAGAGAAAGCAAAAGAAAAGAAAGCGTGGTCCATTCACTTGGGGAAAGTGCTGCCTTCTTCCACAAACAAAATCCAAGGTAAACAGATCCTACAACCTCACCTTACCTTAATAGAACCAAAAACAACTTTAATGGCATCTATTGTTTGATGTTTATAAACCAATCTCTCCTAAACATAATAAAATGTATAAAAGAGCATTCGCTTTTCTCCCTTCTAGAATAGATGATTTTACAGAATAATAACAAAATGTTTCACTTCAAACATTCTGATCATTCTGTGCAGGAATTTCCACCCGGGAAAAGCAGGCTTCCTTCGTAACCGTCATATCTTGATTTTCCGGTCTTATTTCTTATTGAGTTATCTAATTCCATACAAATGCATTGGTTCACCCATCACCAGATCGTATTGACTAAGAACAATGCTGACCAATCCCCAGCACGTGCATTAAATATCTCTTGAATAAATGAGTGAACAGATGAAAACATGGAGGCCCCCAGGAGCATTTTAGGAGATTAAAAGAAAGCGCTTAGGTTGGAGCCTTGTGGCTCCTGTGCCCATCATACCAGAGGCTGACTGATGCCCACGGACCCCTGGCTGCTCAGTGGTTTCTGCATGGTGGGTAAAGCTTCCCTCTGGTGGACACTAAGGTGATACATGACTGGGCCCCTGCACCAAGCTGGCCCCCAGAGACCAAATGCAGGCTCCTCCTCTACACTGTGCTGGCTGTAGTAGCTGGAGGAGGCACTGGGGGAGACTTAGGGGTGTGTGCCCACAATCACAGAGCTTCCTCACGCCCTCTGATCCTGTCCAAGCATGATCCAGACGTCCTGCCCATCTCGAGATGGACAGTGGGGGCCTGTCCTGGTGGGCGCATGATGAGCAGGATGAGCACAGGGTCCCTCGATGCCGCGGGCTCACCTACATGCCAGGGCAGACTCCGGAAGACAGATAATTCTCTGCTGCAGGTGCACAGGCTGTTCCAACGCCTGAGACCTGCATTTCCTCACCCAGGCTTGCCACAAACTCCATACCAGATTCCCCACCAACAGCTGCAGCTCCATAGGAGGGAAGGTTGACCTGCAGCCTGACCTGCTTCCAGCCCCTCCTGCCAGGCCCACACAGTCTGCAGCTGTGTTACCAGCTGGAGCTGCATTTCAGAGTCCCACTAGGCTTTGGCTTCCTTCTGTCCTGGAGTTTGTAACACGCAGCCACTCATTTCTCACCCAGAGAGAAGACCCTAGCACACCCTGGCTACAGGAATCCTAAAAAGCCTCAGTGAAGTGGCAGGCCCCTGAACTTTTGCAAGGTTTATCTCCCACCCCTTGGCCATTTCTGTCTCACCAAGACCCCACGGTGGTAGCTTCCTGTTGTCCATCCTGCCCCATCCAGACGAGCCATCCAGGTGATGGGCCGCCATGCTGTTCTTCATCAGAGAGAGATCTCTGTGCGACTGCACAGCCAGGCCCAGGCCAGGTGCCCGTCAGGAAGGAGGTCCCCATGTGACTAGGAGAAGTCATGCTTCTCCACGCAGTGTGTGGACACGAGGAGTAAAGCTCTTCATCTCAGCCTCTCAAAGTCTCTTCAGGCATCCTAGGTTGTAAGGGAAGGCCAGAAGAAATATGTGAACAGAGGAAAACCTGATTCTCTGTCCCTTGGAAATGAGAGGGAAAATCACTGAGCAATTCAGTCCTCTCCAGCTTGAGGAAGGGCAGTCACTGGATAAAGCCAGTGTTTAAGTAGAGAAGGGAAAAGAAGCTACCTACGCTTCCATATGGCCACTTCTGTAGCACATTCCCGAAATAGTAAGCTCAGGTCGGGGAAGGCGGCCCGCAGCGCAGCAAGGCATTTCACTGGCACGTCGTCATTAGAACTCTAATCACTCAGGGTCACTTCCTGTCCCGCCAGCACTGAGGTGTCCTGCACTAATTAACACCTTGCCCCTGGGACGGGAGTGTGCTTGGGCCAGGATGTGGTCCTCACCTTGTAAACAGCAGCTCTCTCAGCATCACGCTGCCTCTGCCCTGGGGCCACAGAAGCCCAGGCCCTGGGAACCCGCGCCTCCCACTCACAACCTCCAGTGTCCTGGTTCTGCCGCCTCTGATCAGCAGGAGAGAGGCTCACTTCTCGGGAAAATTTTACAAAGGATTGTAACTCTCACCTGAAGGAATCCTTAGGAAGAAAAGCCACTGTTTCCAGTCTCCTGGAGCATGGGGAAGCCAAGGATTACGAAGATACAAGGTTTTCTTGTTTTAAACCACTCTGGACTGCAGAGTCTTCCTCTCAGGTGTTAAAGGAAGATGCCCATGAGACCCAAGTGAACTTCGACAATGCCTGTAGATTGCACAGCTTCCCACTCAAGGGCGCATCGTCAGCACACATGACAAATGGGCACAAGTTCAGGAATGAGCTGCACCTGGCAGTCAGCTTGGAGAACGGCCTGGCCCAGAACATCCCTGGGCTGGCTCTGCCAAGCGGGGTGTCCCCCCGCCCAGTGACACTGGGACACTCCCCTTTGCCTATGTCCCTCCCGAGGTCACACTGGGTCAGGCCCAGTGGGTGGCTTTGCAGGGCCCACAGCCTGACTGCTCCCTGGCAAACATGGTCCAAGTTTCAGAGGTGGCATCTCTGAGAAGCTACTCAGTAAATCAAGCCTAATAACCACCCAACCCAAGCAGCGGCCAAGCTGGGAACCCATGGCACTGGGGTCAGGGGCGACATGGAGGACCTGTCAGTTAAAAAGTGAAGACTCAAAGACCCCAAGTCCATTCCTCCAGGAAGAAAGATGGCCGGGGATTCCACCAAAGGAGGGAATGTCAGGGCAACAAGAAATGACCATCAGTCCTCGGGCCTTCCATCAGACCTGAAGGACACAAAGGACGCCTGCGGTGGGCACGACTGTCAGGAAGGATGGAAACATCAAAGCAGAGGAGAAAAAAGTGAATTACAAGCTGGACTGAACATTTGGACATCTTTTTTTTCCCTCTTTGCTAGAATTTCACAAAAGCTTCATTTCAAACAACCTCTCCAGGCCCCTGATCTACTCTGAACTCAACATTCAGGTTTGGTTTGCAGCCTTGCCTACACCTGGAAGCAGTGGCTGTGGAGGGCCCTGTGCTCTTCCCACCTCCTCTTCCTGCGGTTCCCATCAGACCCACACTGTGGGCTGGACCACATGCACACATAGGGCATTGCACTGGCTTCCGCCATTCTGTTTACCACAGGTGACAACCACCACGGCTGAGAGGCAAGGAGGTCCCTGAGGGCCAGGGCAACCCCACCTCATAGCCTCAAAGAACGGGACAGGGCCAGCCAAGAGCTGGAGAGACTTCTGGAAAGTCTGGGTGCAAGCTGCTGGGCTCTAAGCTCAAGACCCTTGAAGCCTAGGAATCCATTTTCTAACTCGTGTGGTAAAAGAGTTAAATTAATATCTAGCTACTGAGGAAGGTTTAAGATGACGCCGGAGAAGAGGCAGGGAAGTTCCTCTATGGAAGTCTGTCTATGAACGTTCCTCTATGGAAGTCTCCTATGGAAGTCCTCTATGGAACTCTCTCTATGGAAGATCCCTATGGAAGTCCCTTATATAAGTCTCTCTATGGAAGGTCCCTATGGAAGTCCCTTATATAAGTCCCTCTATGGAAGTCCCCTGTGGAATTCTCTCTATGGAAGTCTTCTGTTCGAAGTCCCTCTATGGAACTCCGTCTATGGAAGTCTTTCTGTGGAAGTTCCCTATGGAAGTCCCCTATGGAAGTCACTCTGTAGAAGTCCCTCTATGGAAATCCCGCTATGGAAGTGTCTCTGTGAAAGTTCCTCCATGGAAGTCCCTCTATGAAAATTCCTCTATGGAAGTCCTTCTATAGAAATGTCTCTGTGAAAGTTCCTCTATGGAAGTCCCTCTAAGGAAATTCCTCTATGAAAGTCCCTCTATGGAAGATCCTCCATGGAAATCCCCTATGAAAGTCCCTCTTTAGAAGTCCCTCAATGGAACTCCCTCTATGGAAATTCCTCTATGGAAGATCCTCCATGGAAGTCCCCTATGGAAGTCCCTCTTTAGAAGTCCCTCAATGGAACTCCCTCTATGGAAATTCCTCTATGGAAGATCCTCCATGGAAGTCCCCTATGGAAGTCCCTCTTTAGAAGTCCCTCAATGGAACTCCCTCTATGGAAATTCCTCTATGGAAGATCCTCCATGGAAGTCCCTCTATGGAAGACCCCCTATGGAAATCCTTCTATGGAAATTCCTCTATGGTGATGGTTCATTCCATGTGTCAGCTTCACTGGCACTGGCTACCTGGGTCAAATGTTGTTCTGCATGTATCTGTGAGGGTGTTCCTGAAAGAAATTAGCATCTGAATCAGTGGATCCCGTCACGTTGGCTACCCTCTGCAGAGTGGTCGGCACCCTCCAGTGCTCCAGGGAATAGATAGAACAAAAGGCAGAGGACGGAGAAACTCCCCCTCTCAGCCTGACCAGTGAGCTGGGACCTGCGTCCTCTCCTGCCCTGGGACTGGGATTCACTCCCTCGGCTGGCCTGTTCCTCAGGTCTTCAGACTGAGACCAGAACGTCTGGCTTTTCTGGGTCTCCAGGTCACAATGGTACATCCTGGGACTCCTCAGCCTCAACAATGTCCTGAACCAATTCCTCATAATTGGTCCAGAGAGAACAACTCAAAGCAGAGAAGGGGCTTCTGGGTCATAGGCAGATATCAGACAAGCGGTTGCATTCTTTTGAATTTCTGATTTGTTTTTCACTGGTCACACAATTTACGGGAAGAATCACTCATTCCTTAGTATGGCTTCGCAACATGGCGGAAGGAGCACAGAGGCACACTCACCACACGTGAGCAGAGGGCGGCTGTGAGCTCAGCCTGCCCTTGGTCCACAGGGCATTTCCTTCATGGTTTTGAGATCTCAAGATTAATTTTCCTTTCACATTTTAAACTATTGTTTTGAACGATGTTTCTGAGGCACCGCAAAGCAAGGCGGTGGACAGCAGCACAATTTGGAGTCACTTGTGGAAGCTCATTAGACATCAGGGCACAGGACAGCTCAGAATTCCTCAGGGAACATTCATATTCGTTACGCTAATTATTCATGAGCGGATATTCTATCTGAACCGTTACAAACTGCACCCCCCGCCCATCTTTAATTGGGTTTTATTAATTTGCATCTATTGTTAACCAGAAACAACAGCAAGAAAAATAGAGAAAGAGCCGGGCAGGATGGCGATGGCACTGTGGTGAATGATTTGAGCAGGTGGGCACAGTGAAATATTTACGAAGGTGCTTTGTGTTAGTCTGTATTTAAGTTTGTCGTGATCAAACATCTCTGCAGGAGGCCTGCACGTGGAGCTGGAGTTGGTCTGAGAATTTGAAGGAGGCCTGCACGTGGAGCTGGAGTTGGTCTGAGAATTTGAAGGAGGCCTGCACGTGGAGCTGGAGTTCATCTGAGAATTTTACACAGCTGAGCACCGTGGGAACCGCTAAGAGCTTTCAGGCGACGTGCGAGGTCGGGATGGGAGAGATGCCATGGGGACGAGGGTCCGAAGGAGCCCATGTTTGCTTCGGGCTGGGGTGTGTCTGCTGGTTTCCCTAGTCCGTCACCTATGTGGTGAGAACATAGGCCTGCTCTGTTGACCGGGAGATTGCTAGGGGTGATTTCGTTAGTGTACTGGGATGTCAGAGCAGGGATGACACTTTCTCAGTCTCTGTCACACATTTCATGGGGTTAGAAGGAAAAACTGCAGACTGGTGTTAAAATTCTCTCACATGCCACTAAAAGTGACTTCATTAAATCCCAGGTCACCATGGCCCTGCAGCGTCAACACAGCCTGCAGGTTCTGGGTGGGCAGGGAGGCTCCAAGCAGAGTCACAGCGGGGCCCCTGCCCTGCGGGAGACCACGGTGCAGTCAGGGGGTAGTGACAGGGCCACAGACGGCAGGGACACTGGGGTTGATGTTCTGTGCAGGATAGAAAGGGGACGGAGAGAGGCGGAGACCGTGGGACACTCAGGCCCTGGGGGACAGGGGAGCGAGGCCTCCTGGGACACACAAGATCTCTCAAACTGACCGTCCCTGACCAGCATTCAGAGAAGCAGGGATGTCAGTGCGTTTCCTGGTCTCTTTGTGTGAACAGCCCCCACTGACGTAAAGTCACAGCACGTTCCTCTGTGTGGGAGGACACTGGCGCAGAGCAGACAGACGGCCGGGATCAGCCATGGCCCGGAGTCGGTGTGTGTTTGTCCTTTGGTTTTTAACTATAAAATCGGATCCGACGAATGGCCTGACCAGAAGACGGGCTTCAGGCTCTTACATCCTCCTCAGCAGCGGCAGTGGCCAAGTACCTGCTATAAAACATGTTGATTCCCAGGACTGTCCACAAATTCTCACCACAATCTCCTCTGCTGCTCACAAAAGGTTATTCTTCCAATTTTTATTACCAAAAAGAGGGGCGATCACTGGATTTTCCTTAAAAGCATATTTCTCTAGAAAAGTTTCTCTAATTTCTCTTCATAGAAGTCAAACTTTTGATTGCTGTTTCCCACCATTTGTTCGGTTACTTTCTGTGTGTCCTTCCTCAGCAATGAACTGCATGGAAAGCACAAAGTGACTGATCTACACACCTGCTCACCCATCTGCCCAACCGAGGGAGCCTTCACCTCATCGCACACCTGCTCACCCATCTGCCCAACCGAGGGAGCCTTCACCTCATCACACACCTGCTCACCCATCCGCCCAACCGAGGGAGCCTTCACCTCATCGCACACCTGCTC